>JAPYZD010002512.1:0-28461 GCA_030522725.1 Ichneumoninae sp. B BG-2022a | reverse complement strand
GACTTTTATGACTTTTATGACTTTTATGACTTTTATGACTTTTATGACTTTTATGACTTTTATGACTTTTATGACTTTTATGACTTTTATGACTTTTATTACTTTTATTACTTTTATTACTTTTATTACTTTTATTACTGTCATAACTGTTATGAGCATTCATTCGCGAAAATCGAAAAAACGAAAATACCAAATATGCCCGAACAGAGAGCCAGACGCATCCAAACGACCATCTTGCTATCAACCATCAACGTTTAAGATTGCTCGAACCGACATTTCGCATATCTGAGTATTTCTCTCGATCCCTTGCGTGAAGTATAATTTTACCGCGTAACGCAGCTCGTGGCCACACTATCTGGTATGAAGACATCTGGTATGAAAAAGTAATCTAAATCGATTACGGATGTCCATCCGGATGATAATTAATTATGAAGTATCGTACGTCCAAAAGTTAATTTGTTGGACGCGTGGTAACTTTCGGATACCGCCCAGTCGGACATATGGAACCCATTGAAATAACTTTTGATAACTAACTTTTTGTGCTACCTGGGTAGCGGCTGCGAATGTTTCGAAATGCCTCTTGAATCCCCCGAACGACAACGACCTGCTAGCAAACAATAATACAACACACGCGGTACCGTCCTGATGCCAATTTTTTCCCTCTTAAAAAAGAGATGACACTCGAATGGTCGAGATAAATCTATCGAAATAATCGAAATCGTGAAGCCAGTATTGGAAGCCAATCAGGATTGTCCGTTTCAGCAGTAAGATCTGCACACCTAACCTACAAGAAATTAAATAAGAACGAGCGAAGCGAGTGCTTTGTTGCTAGGATAAATTCAAATGGGAATGTTGTTAGCCGTTGAGTTTCTCTGCGCATGCGCGGAAAGATTGACAACATGGCGCGCGGATATACCACCTGTCGGTCACGGGAAGACTGGACGCTGCAACATGCACTGTCCGCACTGGCTCACCGGTCGTTTGGAACGTTATCCCTGACTTAATAAATCTAAACAATTTTCGATGCACCACCGCCAGAATATTATTACCCGACGATTATTGCTTGCGTTCAAATTCCCCCGATCATGCGCATATGTTTGCGTTCGATGCCTGAAAAATCTTTCAGACAAAACGCCTCAGACGAAAATCATCGAGATGGCGAAGACAATTCTTTAATCGTAGATGCAAATCTATGCACGTAGTCTAGCACTGTATAAAATACAATTAGAATAAAATGTAATGTACCAGACTGGAAGTTTTTATGCAAAAACTGTTACATTAAACTTGATGTACAATTCTGATGAAAAATGAATGTCCAGTGTATTGAAAACATTGCGAATACTTAAGTTTTACTTTGAGAGTACTTTAATGTTTATAATCTACTTTAATTTAAATGAAAAAATATATTAATGTTTCGTCACTATTGTACATTAAATTTAATGCACCAGTTTTTGTATAAAAACTTCCAGTCCGGTGCATCAAACTTAAAATTTGTTTACAGTGATTCTTATCCCGATCGCTTGTAACTGAGTCTCGTGTCTCGATCGCACTCACCAAAAGGCCGGCAATTTCTAGAAGATCGCAGGCCAGTTCGGCGTCGCCGTACAACATGAGTTGACAAATCTGCATCTCGCGCACGGAGGACGCGCGTGGCTTTCGAAGCCTTCTCGGATCGTAAGAAAAACAAATCAAGTTACCCGACCGGCGAATCGACGGTATGTTATCGTCAGTAAAAGAAAAACAAAGTTGCGGTTATTACCGATTTTACGCCGGAGACGTTTCAGCCCGCAACCCGATGACGCGTCGCGGTCGTACGTCGATCATGGGAACGTCGAACTCCATCAAAATATTTTCTTTCTCGCTGTGTTTACACTATGTTCCGTTGGCATTGTTGTTCGTCGGAGGTTGTGCACTCGGCTCGGCGAACGCCATCTTGGATAAACGGCGGGAGAACGCCTGCGTGGGGTAAACACAGCCCCGTAGCGACGGTGGCGCCGCGGCCGAGCCAGCGGGAAAACTGCGTACCGTCGAGCCTGACGGATTCCGGCGACCCCTTCCCATCGGTCGCGCGCGAAACGGTCGACGACCTTCCAAGACGGCTCGAATTCCCCCCGGGGGTGGAAGGAAAAAGAAGGGATAAACCGGATCTTTCCGAGACTTCGCGGATGCTATTTATCCACGACTAACCTCGCTATTCCCGGTTTTTACGGAGACGAGCTTGAAACGCACATTCTTTTCTTAAGGTTCCGCAAGCTCCAGGAGCGATCGATATCCAACAGCAGCGAAGCTTGTTCGCGTCCCGCATTTATCCACAACCCGTATTCATTCGTTCCGACGACGCTCTCTACTTTACCAGTAGCGGACGGCCTAGTTTCCGGGAAACACTTGTTTCCAATAAACCCCTATTTTACAGATCGTGGATTCGAGCCTGCATCGACAGTGTGTTAAAAAGCTGATGTTGGGAGTTATTGTTTCATATTTCCAAAAGTGTTTAATGTGTAGGAGCGGTAATGATTTTTGTTTCATATGTATAATGTTTCGATTATTGCACAAATCTTTTCAAATATAAGATCGAGAGTGTACAAAAAAAAATGATGTTGAGAGTTATTATTTCTATAATAGTTCCAGAAAATTTTGAAGATATAGGCAACTGTATGATTTGCAGATATATACAATGTTTTCATTATTGCATAAACTTTTTCAAATGAAAGATTGCAAACATATACCCTTAGTTGAACAATTTACGTTCGTTAGGCTCATATAGAGAAAACCGTTTCTTGGTAAACACTTTTACATTTTAGCTGTTGCGTTGCAAGTTAATGTGTTGCAAGAAAAAAATGTCTTTCTAAACCCTGTAGTCCACAATCCGCAAGAAAAAACGTTTGCATTGGTCGCGGATGCACCTTTTCGTGGATCGATGTTGATCTTTAAACGCACGAGAAAGAAAATCGTTCGGCGCAGTCCAAGCTTAATGAGATTTTAATTCCAGATATATTAGAAGAACCCCGGTAAAAGTTTAGCAGATTGTCTTCATTCTCGTCACGAGTTTACGTTAATACGTATACGACTCATTCGCCTACCGGGAATGAAATTCTCGGTCGGTTCAAAATGGCCCGTGAAAGTTTGGAGAAGTTTATGATAGCCCTGCTTTCACCCTCGAAGCTCTATAAAGTGCCTAATGGAAGGTCCCGTCTTCGGGCTCGTAACTCGACCCAATTTCAGCCTAAACTTTTACAAATTAACCCTCGATCCTGACGAGAGGACCAATCGACCGTTTTGCATACGTTAACAACATCGTAGCGTCGGAGAGTTACGAAACTTTCGGGATTAGTCGATAAATCCGCGAAAGACCCAATTCCGTAGACACGTTCGTTATCCCTCGGATGAAGAACTTTTCTCTCGCTTCTCACCTCTAAAACAGCGCGTAGCCGGTAATCATCCACCGCTGAAAGTATCTCGCCACGCGTGAGTCTTCCACTTTCTTGAAGTATCTCAATGTCGTCGAGGGAGTCCAATATTTCCGCAACGGCACCTAAAAAATTTCGCAATTAATTATCTTTCAAATTTAAAAACGCTGCAATATTGGTCATAGGCGAATTATAGTCAAGGAAATAAGGAAAGCGGGGTACACGAGAAACTGAACTGAATTTAATAGAAAAGGCTAAAAAAAATGTACACATTGCTTCTTCGAAACTCTAATAATTGCACAGTTTCCGCGACCTTAGTGAATTAAGAACAAAAATAAAAAATCTCCCAAAAATTTGAATCCATGTTCAGTTCTTAAAAAAAGGCTACATAACAAAAGTTCGACTTTTACTCAGCTTCTGACGCATAGCGGAACAAAATTTTTTCGTTAATCGCGAGTTTCTGTATAGATGACGAGTTATTCTCCCATACACGTATCACTGATAAGTGTCCCATATTACGATACAAAGATAGCCAATCCACATTAGAATGTATTACAGGTACACTAAATCTAAAAGAAAAGGCACATTGCTTCCTCGAAAACTTAATAATTGCAGAGCAACACCGACCTCAGTGAATCAGGAATAAAAATAATAAATCCCCAAAAATTTGAATTCCACGTTCGATTCTCATAAAAGGGCTGGATAACAAAAGTTAGACTCCGGCTCAAGTTCTGACGCATAGTTCACCACAATTTTTTCGTTAATCCCGAGTTTCCGCATAGATGACGAGCTATTCTCCCCTACATGTATTACCGATAAGCGTCCCACAATACGATATAAAAATAGCTAATCCACATTACAATGTTATACGAGAGCGTTAGTCGTCAACCGTTATGACATCAGAGACGAGAATAACACTCAAGTATTTATATAACGACGATAGGACGATCTAATCGACAAATTAAAGCATAGTCACCGAATTTTTTCTCGAACGACGATCATACCTTTGTACATTATTTAATTTTTTCCCTTAACTTTAATTCTCACTGTTTCGCTAAAATAAGAACGACCTTTTCGGAAGTAGGTCACACCCGAAGACAGAATAGCGTCAAGAGTGAGCACGTGGATGATAAATATCGTTGAGCCTCGAAAGATCAGCGCTGCACTGATCGTTGGTTTACATGTCACCCTTGTCTTATAGAGAAAAAAAGGTCCTACGACTCTCCCCCGAGTCTCCAGTCTACGGAGACACACGCACCAGTCTCCATGGAGTAATAAGCGATACGGGTACGGGGCGGGGTTTTTCTCTGCTCGCCGAGAGAAGCGCAGCGCACACACACCTGTGGTCGTGACCTCGTCATCACCGACGTCGGAGAAACTGTCGCCATTAGCCTCCGAATAATGTACGTGCCACTTTGACGAGGAGACGGCGGCTCTCACCGCTTCCTTCAATTTCCTTCGGGCGTTAAATTTCTTAAGTTCCTCTATAGTTTCGCCTAGATGAACTCGGGCCGCACCCTTGTCGCGATCCTAGAAGATACAATAAAAAATAAATTAGCGTTAAGGGAACATATAATAAAAAAAAAACTTAATAATCAATCTTATAACCAGCAATTTTAAGGGACATTCAGTCAAAATTTTAGAAAATTCGGGTGGCTAAAAAAAATATATTTTATTCCGAATTGAATGTATAAATAAATGTCAATATTCCTGTCAATTAACCCTTTGAAGCATGGTGTACCACAGGTAAAACACCTCTTTAAATTCAGAAAACATGCATTAATAACCAATCGATGTATTTTAAAATTCATATTTGTAAAAAAAAAATATATATATATATGCTTCAAAGAGTTATGTTATAAACGTGCCAAGAATGCGCGAATATGTTTTTTTCTGATCGTCGGAGAAATCAGTCCCAGCCCCGACGTGGAACATGTGTATTATCAAAGATAATAACGGGATTGATTACGTTTGGCGCGTTCGTTGTACCGGAACGACCCGAAGTAGCAATTGGAATTCACTAGGGAAGGGGTTGGGTGCAGACCAGGGCACCGTCTCTATTCGTTGCGCAATTATAACCGAAAGATATAGTGACAATTCAAAGATTCTGAGCTCGTTCTACACGACAAAAAAAAGTGTCCATTGAATAAACGGATTAAGGCGATCTGAAACCTCCTCTCCCTTCAAGACCTCCGAAATAATCAAGATCCCGGAAAACAGTCGGTTGCAGTTTTAGTTACCGACCGAGTTCGCTCCGCGTCGTCTCGAACCTCCGAATATCGCGCCCCTTTCTCGAATTCACAGATTACCAACGTAACTAACGACAAAAAAATCGCGACGATAGCTTATCCTCGCGATAATCGTGCGCCCGAGGCCGAGATCCAAGTTGGCCTTTCCGATCGCATCGAGCTGAAAAGGTCGTCGAGATTATAACGGGGGCGAGTCTCGAGCGCGATAACGCCGTTGCAAGGTCCACACACTCTTCTTCTACCCTTATTTTCATTAAGCGAGCGAGAACGCGCGATGAGAGGCTTTGCCCCTCGGGGGAATCGATAACCCACTTGTACACGTGTACATCACATCGGTACAACCCCCTACCCTCTCTCCCATACCTACCTAGGTAAGAGAATGCTAACGTCAAGCAGAGAGGAGTGTATACGCTTTCTCGTCTATCTGGCACTCCATTCCGCTATGCCGCCGCGTGTGTTCCTTAGTTCAGTAGCTAACTATCCAACCAGACCTCGCTCCCGCATTTTGCATCCCTTGCAAACTCCCAGCCGCCGCCCCCCTCACGAATACAACGATAATACAACGACGTGCAACGCGATCGCGATGCAAGTTACTTTACCACGCAAACGCACATCGACGCGCGTTTGTTGCTCCTACACGGGGTAGCTGCCTTTTCTCTCGTATGATCGTTTGATACACGCTTACCGCCTCCCCTCGCCGCCCCCGCCTCTCACCCATTCTCTCTCTCTGCCTAGCCGACTACGCTGGTGATCCATATCACTCTCTTTCTTTCTCTAACGGACACGATCTAATAAACACATATGCGCACGGTCCGACGATTACATTACACGAGAATGCGATGGGCGATAAGCCCGTTTCGTCGCTCGACGATCAGAGATCGTTGGCGAAAAGATAAATTGATAAAGCTTCGTTTTTGGCGAACCCCGATTCTGACTCGATGGTCTTATGGGGGGACCGTAGCGATTTTTTTACTTGATACAATTATTTTAAATGTTTTCCAGATATGGTCGATAAACTTTTAAAATTTTAGCAAACAACATTTTTAACAAATCATCTACTTTGGATAATCTCGACCAGGTTTTTTTGTTGTTTTGCGATAATTCTGACTCGATAGTCTTAACCGGGACTGTATCGATTTTTTTTCACTGGATACAATTCTGTTTTCTCTTTTTCAGCTACGGTCGATAAAGTTTTGGAACTTTAGCGAACAAGATTTTTACCAAATCGTCTATTTTGGACAGTCTCGAGCGATTTTATTTTTTCGCCGGATACGAAAGTTCGTGTCTTCGTGTCTTTTCTGCAAATAGTGACTGACGAGTCTGCCCGACTCTTGCCAGTGTAAGGAGCGAGTGTCGACGGACTCGCCCCTGTTACACTTACTCTGAGCCATTTGTGATTGAGAACCTCCTGAATAGTGATTCTGTGATTCGGCTCCGTAGTGAGCATCCTCTGGATGAGATCTTTCGCCGGCTCGCTTATGTTGTCCCAGTGAGTCGACTCCATCTGCGGAGATATACAGTGTTAATATAAAAAATATATACATATATGTGTTTTTTTTTAAATATTTTTTTGCTTCCCTCGACCACCAGCGACACCGGTGGCAAAGGGATGATAACCCTCGGCAGCTGTTCCGCCGATGGGCGGAGAGCCTAGGAGGGTGGAACTCCAGCGGTTCTCATTTATTACCTGAACTCGGCCTCTGCATATCGCTTCGCGAAGACGCTCGCCGGATCCGACGAAGGGTAGGGTTCCGGTCAGGAGAGCGTGAAGCAGAACGCCCGCCGACCAAACGTCCCCCGGTTTTCCATATTGCCGACGCTGGATCACTTCCGGTGCCATAAAGTGCGGACAGCCGACCCTTCCTGCGATGCGTGGCGATGTCGAACGGGCACAAAAAAAATCGTACATACATTATAAAATGAACTCTTTCTGTGTTTTTTTTTAGATCAAAAAATGAACATCAATGATTTTTGTGAACACCGATTTGGTCGTCGTCCAGTCGATTTCACGATCGCGTATTTTAATGCGTGTCAGTGACAATATCGAACGAGGCTTAATTGGCAATTAAATCACGGAGATTTCTTTTAATGTATTTATTAAATGAAAAAAAGAAAAAATGACAATAAAAATAGAGATGCTAAAACGACTGGAACGACCAAACGGGGCAGCGGATTCGTATACGGTGATTAAAAGTGGTCGTGCTATAGTATGAATAATAATAAGCGTAAGGCATACGCGCGAACAGCGTTGTCCCAATATTCCGCAGATTATCACGGATATATTGCTGTATGTTATATATATAATATTTGTCACATATATGCGGGAGTATATTAACCCGTTGTGTATGTGTCGACTGTTGCGGAAAATACCGAGACGACGTTTCGTCGTACAACATAATGTATATACATATATATAGATATATCTGTATATACACCTGCCGCTGTATATATATGGACGGCGAACAATCAATGTGCTAATTGGCTTATGCTGGCGGATCTACACACAAATGCAATAACGGGAGAGAGATAGAGACAGACCGAGTCGCATTTTTATAGCGGTGTTTCCTTTTTTTTCATCCATAAACTTTTTGACGATAATGATGATTTTGAATAATTTTTTTTTATACGCAGATACCAATATATTTTCGAAATCGGGGTAAAAAAGAAATCGCGTTGAGTGAAACTTCGTCGTCGCTACAAATTGGGACGATCGCGATTATCGACGTCGGTATCGAACTCTATCTCTCGTGTACGTGCAAACGTTATCTTTTTTTCTCCCTCACATCGCTTGTTTGCCGCGGATCACGGATACGGGAGTTGCAAGCGCAAAACACAGTAAATACACATTGTAATACAGCAAGTTTGGCCGCGGTGCTGGTCAGCGGCGCATTCAAAAGCGCGAGTGCTCGGGTGAGCGAGCTTAATGAAGAGCAATGACGATATGCGGGTTGCGGCGGCATTATAGCGGCGTCATAGGCATAATGATCAAGCACTGTACGCACACGTTGAGCGTTGAACTCGATCAATTGATCTCGCGCGTTTGCCCGTATATACGGTTGTACACAACGCACGGTATAGATCACATGTATGAATATACATGATCGTAATTAGCGGGCTAATCACGGTTGCCGATGCATTGCAGCGTCGAACAAATTTCGTCTATGCAAAGCACCGGTCGACCGTCGAATTCACCATTTGTCCTGCGATATTGGTTGCGATAAAAATGTTAACATTTATCATATTTATTAAATACATTAATAAATTTAATATAATTTTATAGTGAAGAAGAGGAAGAATAAGAAGAGTAAAAGATATTTAATAAAATCGTAAGCTCGTTCGATGCACCGAGTCAATGAGGTGGCAACGTCTCGAAAGAGAAATAGTTTCTCGAGCAACACAGATATAAGACACAATTAATATGCAATTAACGATTATTAAATGCAGTTTTTATAAAAGAGCAGACTGACAGACGCACAAAGACAGACGGCTAGTCTACGAACTACGAACACAGAAGTGACAGAGGTTCAACGAGACGCAAGGCTCCTTTAATAATCGTATACTGGCTATCGTCAAATATACACGATACGGCTCGGATCGTTAAGGGGTAAAAAGAAGATAGAAGAGCGGGTAGCTCGCCCGGATTGTCGGGATCGAGCAAGTTTTTTTTCTCTCGTAGGAACGACGATGCATCGATATTTTTGTCGTTCGGATGGATCTGGCTACGAGGATCTGGGATACGGTGCGATCGAGGGGACTTAAAATTCGTAAATGAAGGTGCGCAATGGGTATAATTAACGTGTTTACATTTACGCAGTAAACAAAAAAAATTATGAGTTGAAAGAAATAGTTGGGCAAAAAATAATGAGTTGGATCAACTAAGTATTAGTTCTCCCGATATCGATTGACAATGATAATAAATATTATTTAAAATTCGTGACAGAAGGTATGGAATGGGAATCATTAAAATGTTCATATTTGTGCAGTAAAAATAATTATGAGTTTATAGAACTAATTTGTGAAAAAATTGTGACAAAAAATTGGATTTGCCAACTGAGTATTAGTTCTCACAACATAAAGTAACAACAGTAATAAATATTAGCATTAAAAATTAATTGATAGTACTAACAATCATTTTAGTTTTCCCAGCACAGCATTTTGTTCTGTGATTTGAAAGATTTGAGGTTTCATCGTTTTACTGCGCCAGAGTATTTGTCGATGTGAGGAGTGGAAATAAATGTTGGGATAGCAGGGTTTAAGATCACCTCAAACGTACATAATAACGTTTCGATCTCTATGTATGCGAATAATCAACTATAATGACTGCACGCCGAATTTTGGACGGACACCACTACTAAATATACGATATAGCGATGCTCGACGAAACCCTCTCGACGGGGTTGCGTCAACAAGTGACTCTCTACTGGGGGGCGGAGCAGAAGGGCTCTTCAATCTATCGAGCAACGATTTTAGACTCTCCAATTTTATTCCCATTATCATCGTCCGAATCGTTCGAAAAATTGGCCTTTTAGCGATCATCGAATAAACATGGTTCTACGAAGAATTTCAATGAATTCAAGATTCCCAGACAGTTTTATCATGTGAACGTTACTCTTTTTTTAATAAACACAAAAAAGGCTGCAGATAAAATTTCCACTTCGCTTCTTCATTATGTTTCATCTTTCGCAAGAGCTTCCCTTACGAGGAAGCCAAAAATTCACCTCACGTACATCCTCGTAGCGAGACTTTTGTGAACGATGAAAAAGAAACAGGAAGCAATTTCGTTCACAGCTTTCCTACATAAAAAAAAAAAAAAATTACAACAGAGTGCAGAATTTTTTTTTCAACTGCCGAGTTCATCCGTACGAGAGTTTTCATGGGGGAATCGTAAAATATTTTGCAAACGTTACACGGCCGCGATATTGGAAAGTCGTATACGCGGCATGAAAAGGCAGGCTGATGCTGAAAGCATCGAAGCGAGCCCTTAAAAACGTGTTACCATACCGTTTCCAAGTACTATAACCTTTCTCATGTAATAGCAGTCTCCCCTTTTAAGAAAAAAAAAAGAAAATGATAAAAAAGAAACCGATAGAGAGCCTCTTCTGCCCCGCCAAGGACTTATGCTCTCTGCTTCGCAATCGTATAATATATATACGTTGAAGATTAACAAGCGTTGGATATACCGAGCACGTTGTCCTCCGTGTCGCTCGCTAGCGAGTCCTCGGCGTCGGTGAGATCCTCGAAAGGGAAATTGCAGCTCGGGGACGACACTCCTATCGGATGGAAAAAAAGCGAAAGGATCGAGAATAACTTTGGGTTTTCCAATGCTAAATCTCAAATTTTTTTTTTGCTACTTTTCCTCGCTGTGTTTTTTTTGGGCAATTCTATCGCTACGTAGATATAAATCCGATGCCGATTTAAAAAGACGAGGCATCTGTGTTCGTGTGTCTGTCAATATAACATTTGCGTGGCAGCCAAGTATCTCGCGTTTCCGCTGTGCGATTTATCGTAGCAGTAAATAAAAAAATAATTAAAAAAAATAAACGAAAAATCGTCTTCGCCCTCGAGTTTCTCTCCGGAGCGTAATCAATTTTTCGTCCACCTCGGGGCGCTCGTATTAATACGAAACGAACGGCTTCCTGTGTAAAGCATTCGTCGACTATGTACAAGATCAAGTGTACGCAGCGGCTCGCTCGCTCGTTTCGCCTGAGGAACGAGAACTCCGCATTTTCGGTACATCCTGTTTACGTCCTCGATCGATACGTAAATAATGCACGGGATTGAGGGGGTTCTCTCGCGTAAGCCCGTAAAGTTTCATCTGGTTACCGGATGCCGGAACCGAGGAAACGTACAGATGCGAGATGGAGACTCCCTCTCGTACGTAGTTCCACCCACGGGTTTGACCGCCTCGCGGCCCCGTGCACGAAATGTTGCGGATCTTGAATAATAAATGAGCCTTATAGACGAAACAAACGGCTTTGACCTCCCCCCGCCGAATGGGAAAACCCTCCGAAAAGTCAAACGCAAGAAAAACTGGAGTATAAAAATCCGGAGAGATCGATGGAGGCGGTCGAATCCATCGGAGACGCCGTGGTCGCGAGCGGACACTTAAATACACAATGTAATCGGAGTAATGGATTATCGAACACCGGGACGTATGACAGCAATGTAACATCGGAACATTAACACATATGAGATTGAAATTCGAGGGGGTGAAAAAACAGTAACATCTCGCTTACTTTTATTTAAGTTGTAAAGAGTGTGTTTTTACGTTTTTTTTTTAGGAGTTATTATAATTAAATTTCCATCGATACAACGTATTTTGAGAGGGTCGATTTATCTTTGAGACTGATAAGTGTAATTTGAGAAAATTCCAAAAATTATGAAAAAAAGTGGGGAGCTATGGTAAACCTTTGAAAAATTGGGAAAGTATTCCTTTTTTAAAAAAAATAAATAAATAAAAATGTGACAAAGTGCATAATTTCCGAGTGACGAACAATGAGAACTCTCCGGCGACCGGGAGCGCCATCTGGCGAGTGACCTCGTCGATAAAACTTTAACTGCTCGTAACACGAGAATTATGCACTGTAAATAATGCTGCCAAAGGGGTTGAGTTTGCTCGGCTTTTAATTCTCAAGGTGACGCGAGAGCGTTCTGCGAGAGTAAATAAGTTCCTTGTTATAACCGGTCTCCGGAGCTTTCTATCATTGCCAAAGTCCACAGTACTTCTGTCGAATCGGGTGAAAACTGACGAGATAAAAATAGTGCCGGATCTTCGCCTCAGCTTTTCGTCTCACAAAGATACAGCGTAGGAAAAAAATAGATTCCAGAGAAATCTTGAATAAATCTTGGTCTCTCTTGCAAATTTCTCCAAGATCTGTCGTACCAACGGTGTATTTTTATCAAACCGCAAATTTAAGCGAACTTCATAATATTTTTTATCTCGTCTACGTTGACCTACTTTGCATTTCCACAGAATTACCGTAGAAATGCAATATTAAAAAAAAACACGAATATCCGGAGCCGTAGAACTATCGCATCACCTTAATACGACCTTATTGCCGTTTATGCAGATTACGTAGGAAAAATAAGAAATTGTATTTTTCAGTCCTCCAAGATCAACGACCCTCGCAATTTTGGGATGTGTACCTACATATCGATTAGTGAATAAATATCATATTAATCGTGACTATTAATATCCATCTATAGTGATTATGATCGAATGAAAATTGCGATAAACGCTTAAAGCAAGCAGGCAAGCGGTGGCAGCTCCTAAATTAATAATTATTTTATAATAATAATAGTAATAACAAGTGTATTGTAGGAGACATGGATCGAGCTTTAATTTGCGGTGATAATGAGAAACGATTGTGTCTCATATACGGATCTATGCGTATGTGTGTGTGAGTGTGTGTACGAAAAAGTATATATATATATAGTGTGGCGTTGGCTTGGTGAGAGATAACACATGGGTCCTGCGGAATTGGTGATTAAACGTTTAGAGGTAAGGCTTACCCTCGCTGTCGGCCTTCAAGTAGAGCTGCCCCTTTGGGCTCAGACACTGCCGATACTCGGTCGCGTAACACTCTGTATTCATTCAAACCAAATTGCAGGTCATTAATCTGCAATATAGGCTTTTTTGTTTTGTTTTTTTTAAGATGAATAAAAATAACCCTATCGCAGGATTCTATCATTTTATCGCAAAATCGATTTGGAAAGCACCAATGCTGAACTATAAACTCAAAAAATCTAGAAAAGTGTCCAAAATCAACTTTTTTATTTCAATTAAAATCTCAACGCACGACCTGTGTCGGCATCGTTCTGTGATCGTAAAACAACGACTAAAACCTTCGCAACAATTTTTCAATCATATACCCTTCGATATTCGGGACATTTTTTTATCCCCACAGAAAAGTCTTCAATTTTTATTAGTCGCATTTTTTCCATACGAGATTGCGCAGCTTTATGATAAAAAAAAGTAATTCGGTATATCGTCATTTGTAATAGAAAAATATGTGAACTGGAATCCGGAGGGAATGGGAGCTTTTGCAATCACACAGCTATATTTTGTGTTTGTCGTTCTGTTATAACGGCAATTTTTTTAAATTAAAAATTGAGTTTCATCGCCGAGCTCGCTTCATCTGTGTACAAACTCTTTTATTGCCGGTTGCCTGCTTTAACTCCTCTTCCGCCCCCTCGTTACGAGGTCGCGCAATATATTTCTTCCCCTATCCCTCTTCCTATCTCTTCATACTTTATCCCATCTTTTTTAATTCTATAAAGAGACGGCGTTGAGCCAAAAACAACGAGGGCTGCGACCGATGCGCCGAACATAAAAAAAACCATCAGACCCTTGCTGTCGGCAAATCTTTCTTACACATACCGGAATACCCGTGATAATAATACGATCGAAGACTGCGATCACGCCTCTTTATATTTATTGTTTATATATTTTTGTTGAAATGTTTCGTCACTTTTTTTTTTTACAGCAAAGTACGCTCGACTTATTCAAGAGTCCTCGGAACTCTCTGCTATTCACGGGCCTCTCGCAAATAGATTAATAAATCACGAATTTAATAAGCCCGCTGGTGTTCCTTGTCATGTAAATTAATTTGCCCGGATGAGAGTTTCGACAGATGAATCGCGAATATAAAAATTATTTATGCGGAATAAAGCTTTTGCATTCTCGCGCACACACACAACACCGAGAATTCAAAATATATTGATTAAAATATTATATAAATATTTATTTTAAAAAAACATTCATAAAAATATTGCAAATCAGAATTTGTTTTCGCGAAGCTCCCTCGACAGTATTTGATAATTAAACGGATGAAATTGAAAGCCGATAGAAATTAAGTGGAATGAAAGTTGGAAGGGCTGATATCCTCCGAACTATAATAATAGTGGAGATAACGTTCGGAAATGTAGATCGGGGTTGAACGTGAAATTGCTGGTCGAGAATTTGCCGCATTCCCGGTGTGCCGGGGACTCGTTCCGGACTAAACTCGACTCGACAGTTTCCATTTCGACGATCCCTGCGATTCTGTCGATACTCGTGACGATATCGCAATTTCGCGTGATTTTAATTGCGTCCTCAAAAACGGTTCGGGTTCGACGGAAATTACATTTTTCATTTTTTTATTTCTTTTCTTTTTTATCAGTCGAGCTCTCTGCGGCTGTTTTATTTCACGGTATACCGTGTTTGCATTCGATTACATATTGGATCGGAGCCTCTTGCTCCAATGTTTGCGCGCACGGTACAATTTAACTATTTGTTTTTCATCACGCTCCATAAAAATGTCACTAATTAATAAATTTAATATTTTTAATATTTCCCCTTACAGATAACATATTCGATCATTAAAAAATGAACCTAGCGTCGATCGTTCTTAAAAAAAAAAAAAATGAAACGAATTCGCCAATTTCCTTTGAAAAAAAAATTGAACCGTTCGGCGCTGTTCTAATTATCCCTCAAAGTGAGATGCAAAGGAGATTAAAAACCTCAACGCTTTAAATGTATTATGGATCGGGGTCACACCCGTGTTTGCGCGCTTCACGCCGTACAGTATAACTGTATTTTCGTTTCATCGCGCTTCGAAAACAATATCACTAGTCAATAGATATTTAATTATTATTTTTTTTCTCTTATGGAGAACAAATTCGATAATTAAAAAATAAAACTATCGTCGATCGTACTTCCGAAAAAATATGAAACAAATTTCCATTAAAAAAAATCGACTGTTTCACACTGTTCGAATTTCCCCTCAAAGCGAGATGCGAAGTAGATTAAAAACGTTAACGCTTTTAATTATGATGGATTTTTTTATCGCTTGTCCGTGACCACGAGTAAATTGCGAGGATGACCGAGCGCGAGCAAGCTTTTCCCGGCGGGCGGTGGCGGGGGGGTGGCTGTGGGCGCGGGCGGGGGGGGGGGGGGGGGGGGGGGGGGGGGGGGGGGGGGGGGGGGGGGGGGGGGTGTGTTCCGCGAGGGCCGGGGCGTCGAAATTCAGTTTTCCACAGGCGCGTGGACCCGGCATAAGCATCAAGCACTGGGTAAACCTCGAGTTAATGAGCTTTGTCAACGAAGGTCTTCCACCGCGGCGACGAGCCTACGGCGGTAATATTCCTCGTGCCCTTAAGAAGAACCTCGTTCCCTCGGGTCAGTTCTGAATCATTTAAGACGCGAAAGCTCAGAGGCCACCGCCGCCACTCCGAGCTGCACGCAGCTCCGCACCCTCCTGCCCTGTATACCAGCGGTACAAAAGATTCCCCTCCCGTTTGACAACGTTCGTTAACGTTGAAATCTTAAATAATAAAATCCTGACGATGCCCCCCTCCAATCCGAGCTTCGAAACTTTTTCATTATCTGGTATAAAAATATTTTCGGATATAATAGCGAGACCGGAAAGTGTAAGCGGGGCAAAACGGTCCTGTATTTTTTTATGTCCCGCAACACATCGTTTAAAAAAGATTTCGCTTCGATCATAGTAATTTTTTATTCGAAATGCTTTGCATTAAAAAAAATCCCTTGCTACAAAAGATTACCCTTCCGTTCGGCAAGATTCGTTACCGTTGCGATCTTAAATAATAAAATCCCGACTATGCACCCGTCCAATCTTTTTCATTTTCTGGTAAAAAAATATTTCGGGATGTAATAGCGAGACCGGAAAGTGCGAGCGGGGCAAACCGGTCCTGTATTTTTTATGGCCCACGAAAGATTGGTTAAAAAATAGTCCGTTTTGCCCCGCTGTCGACTTTATACTCCCGAGGCTCAGAATATAATAAATAATAATAAGACGGCGGTACTGAACGAGACAGAAAAAAATTATCACAATTATAATTCGTAACCGGAAGTTGACTTTTCAATGAACTCAATCGAGATTCAACTTCCATTCAAGCTGTCGTGTCCCATTCCTTCCCGAGGGTGCGCCGACTAACGAGAATTATATAAATTTTTCTTCGCGACGGGGGATTCGTTGAAAGAGTTTATGAATGGAGGACACTCCTTTTTTTTGACGCAGTCGCCCATTCACCCGGTCATCCGCTGATCGAACTTATTTCGGAATTAATTCGTGCCCGTTAATTGTTTACTCGTAATTATTTCGGTTTAATATATCGTTATCGTTTCGATGAAAATTTAACGCCCGAAAAGTCGCTCAACCAAACTCCGATCATCGAGCGTTCTAAATGTGGTCAAACTTTTGAAATATTAACGATGCAATATTTTGGGGACGATGAAATATTTGTATCATAAATTTCACGCGTATATTCGTCGCTGTGAAATCCGACGGTGTTGAACGTGCATGTGTTCGACCGAATCGTGACCCGAAGTTCTCGGCAACAGCTCGCGCATTTCAATCGTAAACCTACAGAGACACTAGATTTTCAACTCGGCGAAAAACATCGAAGTCACGTATAGCCGAATTGGAGCTTTTCGGAGACACACTTTTTTCGACCAGCACTACAGAGAGGATACAAATATTCGACGGTCGATCGTACGCGGTAACATTCCGGCCATTGCTTCGGGCAATCGGCACGGAAGCGCGTGCGAATTTTTTATTTTTTTTTACACACTGTCTGTGCGGATCCTTCACTCTCAATGATTAACCCGAACCAGCACTGATTTTCGCGTCGAGAAAAACAATTCTTTTCAAACCCGCTGAGAACAGTTCGAAATGCAGTAAATTAAGAAAAAGCGTCCTCTATGAGGAAGCAAAAATATTCAATAAGATTTTGTTAAAGTAAACTCATTTAAAAAATCAAAATAAATAAAACAAATGTCTAGAGAGTAGAAAAAAATACCGTAATTGCAGTTCCCCTTCTGTTGCTCCGTAAAAATAAAACTTTATATGTTCATCCTTTTTTCGCCTTTTTACACTTTTTTCGACCGGGACTACAGAGAGGATACGGCTATTCGACGATCGATCATTCGCAGTCATATTCCGGGAATTGCTTCGGGCAATCGGCACGTAAGCGCGTGTGAATTTGTAATTTTTTAAATTCACTGTCCACGTAGATTCTTCATTCTAATTAACCCGAGTCATCACTAATTTTCGCGTCGAGGAAAACAATTTTATTCAAACCCGCTGAGAACAATTCGAAGAGCAATAAAATAAGAAAAAAGATCCCATAAGCTTTTTTAAAAGTAAACTCATAAAAAATAAAAATAAAAAATCAAACAAATGTCTAAACAGCTGAAAAAAACCGCAATTACAGTTTACCTTCTGTCGCGCCGTAAAAAAAAAAAACTTTACTTGTTTTTACCTTTTTTTCAGTGTCACGAGCATGCCCCTTAAAAAATTACACGCGCGTACCCCGCAGCTATAAGCTCGCGTCGACAGGTCGGGTCGTGGAGAGGAAATGGATAACTTTTCTTTTTCCTACCCAGCAAAAATAAATACTGTGCTTCTCGCTGTTGTGTCCTCGGCGCACATTTTTTATATACATATGCATAAACACCTGCGTATGTGTTACATATATTTTGTACGGCCTACCACATACAGAATATGCAAGCTCGATGCCCTAAGCAAATCCTCCGGAACATACGTACGCTCCCTACGTCACGGCAAGCTCTCGCTCTCCCGCGAGTTACGAATGCGGCAAAAAAAAGGAGTTGAAAAAAAAGTTGGAAAAAAAAGTGTACTACGCCAGATGCCGGGAGTCGGGGAATACGCGATTTTGCACGGTCGTTTCAATCACCCGAGGCCACAGACATGGAGTAAAGCCGCTCAGAGCCCGAATAGCTCGATGCGGAGCGATGATCGTGGAAGCGACCGTTCATAGGTCGCTGGGCCAATAATTCCCGTCTTTTTTTTCTATCCTCCCTACCAATTCCCGATTCTTATTTCTACCGTCGTTCCTCGATTGGAGTTCAGTGGTCTTCATCCAATTTTTTTTTCATTTTTATTTTTCATCGTTTCTCGATCCGTAAAATATGCAAATTGCCCGATTTAATTTAGTCTGAGTGTAACTCCAGTACGATCGATGTGATAAAAAATTTGTCGAAAAATTTCGCCTGTGTGTTTCATGTAATAATGACGAGTATTCGAGTGAAAGTTTTTATCGATGCTTAATTCGTGTGGAAATTTTTCAAGAAGGAGAACAACGCGTTTCTACTTGGCTCTACGCGACTGATATCGATTATGGTTTTAGCTCTTGTATATCTGTACCAGTCGGACCGGTGGTTACAAAATTACGTTATATAATACGAGGGGAAGAGACGAGATACGTACCAACGCCATTTGCCTGAGAAGAAGGTAGTTGAACGGCTACACCGAAGCCGCGAAGCTTCACCGGTGCGGAATTCTCCTTTCCGGCGAGTAGTGCGCACTGCGGCTTGAGATCCCGGTGTATTATGTCGTTCTCGTGACAGTAGCGAAGAGCTTCCAGGATCTGTCTCATGTAATGGCTGTGGGGAGAGAAGAAAAATGCATGAGTTTTTTTTTCGCGACAAATTTATGCCGGTACATCGCCGAGATGCTGGGGGAACTTATTTCGCACACGTCGAACACGTGTTTATACGAGTAGGGTCGTACACACGGTACACAGTAAAAAAGAAATATTTTACATAGAACAAACATTTCTTGATCGGAATATCACTTTAAAAAAATATAATTCGGACTCTAGCTCTTATAATTTTTACTTAGACATTTCCCAAAAAAATATTCGACATAAATATATTATTATGGATAATATTATTTTGGACCATGTTACCTGTTGAATTCGGCAAATTAAATAAAAATTTAATTTAAAATGTTTATATTTTTTATTTTATATTTAAAAATACATCAGTCGCAGTGCCGAAATCACGAATAACGAACATATTTTTATAGGGTATTTTTTTTAAAGCAAAAATGTATAATCATGAGCCTCAGAACTGTCCGATCCGCAGCTATACTTCATGTCCTTATTTTACGTGATAATTAACCAGTATATTTAAATTATCATTCGTTTTTACAAAGAATTTTTTAGCATTATACAGGAAACTTGGTTTCCATAAATATGAAAAAAAAAAATAAATGGTGTAAAATAATTTGCTCGTGGATTCTTCATTTAACACAATTTTTTTTTAGTTTTACAGTATCCTTTTCTCGGTCAACGAATCGTACTATTAACTTGAAAGCAACAAAATTTACAAAAATTTACTTCGCGAACGATGAAAAGAAAAATAGCCAGGAATATGCAAACCTGAATTAACAAGTCACATTTATGCATCTACACGGAAGCTCGTCGACGAAGAAAAAAACTCAGCGAAGCCTCCAAAAAAACCCGGGTAATATACCGCGGATTTGCCACACAAAAAAAGGATTGCCTTTTTATGGCGAATTTTGATGGGTTAAATCGGAAGTTGGCGAGCTCGGAGTCGAAAGAGGAATATGTGAAAGAGCAGTACGTGTGTAGTACATTATATGGGGGAAGCTCATTTAAATAACTCGATAAATCATCGTGTAATCCTTGCGGATCCTGAGAGGCTCGTCCGAGCTTAGTTTCTGGCCAAAAGGTAGCTCCTCACATAGAGGGCATCTGTCTTTGCCAGGATAACCGTGGCAGCGTAGCGCCCCTCGGGGGTTCAAACTACCCTCACCGTCGTTCCCGTCGGTCCGGTAACAACCTTCGCCAAACCTCGTTTTCCCTCGTCCACCGAGAATGCCCCGTATAACGTCGTTCCATACTATTTCTCTATTTTCTCGAGAGGCAGAGACCGGATGGGAGTCCTGACTGTGGCAAACGAGAGTCTAGTGACTTCGTCAGACCAGCCTCGTCTGAGTTTACAATTCTTAGTCCAGACGGGCCATCTTTATACGTACATAAACTTCGATTGCATTTCCTCTCCGAGAAGCACACTGTGTACCGGAATGCAAGACGTCCGGGTGAGAAAACCATTTACACGGATCGCACGAGAATCACGTGGAAGCCACGTCACAGAGACCCGACGCGTTCTGGGTAGCAAAGCAAATTTGTTTCTGCGAATGGTCCCAGATAAAAGCGCGAGCAAACTTTAACGCCGAATCACGATAATGGGATTGTCGGAGCTGGTTAGAGAGTCGAAGGGTTTCTCGAAAAACGAGCTAAAAGCGCGGGATAGTATTCGATATGGAAATTTCGGGCAAACACATTTTCGGATATTTCCGAGCTAAAAGCGCGGGATAGTATTCGATATGGAAATTTCGGGCACACAGATTTTCGGATATTTGCGGGTATATGGAAATGTAGAGATGAAAATGGTTACGGAGGTTAAATTTCGCCCATAGAGTGCGAGAGTGGTGGATGAATCCCGGGATGGGCCGTATCCACTGTTGATACCCTGTATATATAAAGTAATAAAATCTGTTCTCTCCTGTTGTATTGTCATACGGGCCGTGGCATTTTTTTATCCTCTTTGAAAGTATGGACTGCAACGATAACAATAAAAACTGGAAAACCCATGAATTTATGGCGATGCGGACCCTCGAAATAAATATTGGAGCACATCATAATTTCCATTACCGGCTATGAATTTTTTTTTTCAAGAAAATTACTCCGTATAAAAAATTACGACGTTCGATGAGAAATATTGTCTTTGTCATTTTACAGTATAAAAGAGACAAATAAGCCCATCTTGCTACGAACTGGATGGGTAAATTCGCTGTAATGCTCTCCAAGATGTACACAGATGCTTTTCCGTTACCGCGAGTGAAAACTTTTTCCAGACGTTGCAGCTGGGTTCGTATTTACAACGCCGCATAGTTACTCCCTGTTTGCGGCAAAAGTGTAAGCGGTGAAACGGGACAAGGCAAAGAGGGATGGAGAGTGAACCGAACGAATGAATTCACCACGAGAAAAGCCAATCGCACGGCTGAATGAAAAGTAACGGAGAAGAAGGGTTTTTCTGCAGCAGAAACATCAGCAGCAGTGACCGCGTGAGCCGGAGGCTGGGGTGCAAAGCTCGGTAAGTTCGGTGGCCGATAGTTTCTTATTGCTCGGAAACTTCGGACAGTATCTGACACAGGAAATGCTCGGGAAGGTTCATAGCTCATAGCTCACTCGGCAAATACACTGTACAACTTCGACCATCGATCCTGCAAAGAAATAATAATAACAAATGTATATCTCCAATATAATCGTGTCTAGCATTGCATAATATATCGACCAAGAGGGACCAAATAACACGTGTCAATATAAAAATTTTGAAAACTTAAAACCATTTCTGAGATTAAAAAAATATTAATAGTGTATCGTTCGTACATACAAAAGAAATGATAAAGAAGAACATAGACCACTATTTTTTTAAATCGTTAATGTTAATTAAAAAAAAAATTAAAACACTAGAGATTCGATCCACGTATAGCTGTGTGTAGTACAGCGCTTAGTCGAGAGTTATACGACGCTGCTTTATCGACTACGAAGGACCAAATAGCGTGAGTCAATATAACCATTTTTTACTTAAAACCATTTCTGAGATAACAAAACATTGATGAAGTACACCGCTCGTACAGATTAAAAAAAAATAAAGGAAATAATTTAAAAAATACGTTAATATTGATTAAAAAAAAATTAAAGCCCTCGGGATTCGGCCCGCGTTTAGCTGTGTGCAGTACAGCGTTTAGACAAGAGTTATACGCGGCTGCTGCCGTTCTGTAATCGACGCTGATAAGCGACCAACACTTTGTCGAACAGTGTACACCGATCAATTTAATTGTTTCTCCATCCGAGCGGCTTCGACCACTCGAGAGCAGTTTTTTTCAATAGGCCGAATTTATCTCAATGAGTGGTCGATCGTTTTCCGAAAGGCCGTTCACTGCACTCTGTGGCGGGCCGCAAGAGGGAGCGGTACCATGTTTTATCGTTTTTATCAAATTTTCCCCGATACGGCTCGATTTTTATCTCATCGCCGAGTCACAACGATTTATCGCTTGGCCGATTTAATCGAATGCGAAATTGTACCTTGTATTCGAAACGAATTACCATCGATTAAATAACTGTCGCAAACAAGAATAATTCGATTTTTTCAATAAAAAACAAATCTTTATCTCACCTGGCAACCGCCTCACTGTAGACGAATCCCGCCGTCGCGCGTCTTACGACCTCGAAGCACAGGTCCGATCCGTCCATGCTGAAATTAAAAAAGGTCACGTTATTTCTCTCATCGACCGTTCATTTTTCCCTCTGTCGGTCATTCTCGAATTTTATCATGGACTGCGTCTGTGCCCCGCCACATCTGATATCCGCGGTGTGCCGTGGAAGATTCCTCCTGCAAAGTGGTTATGCACGCAGCGTGCGTAAAATTGCCATTTTCGAACTGACTGTAATAATTGTAATAATAAATTAATTTCACTCGTTGCGTAAAGTGCAGTTTTACGCACGCTTCGCGCGCGTAAAACTCTTCTTTCGCACCTAGTGAAATAAAATTTCGTACGATACTCGTGCGAAAAACGTTTTCTTAACTCGTGTGAAAAACTCACACTCGTCAGAAAAAGTTTTGGCGCACTAGTATCGTAATGTACTATTACCATACTAGTGCGATAAAAAATTGTCTGACGAATGTGCGATTGCAGCTGCAATCTTTATAAAAAGTTTTTCACACGAGTATCGTACCAAATTTTACTTCACAAGATGTGAAAATAAGGGGTTTTGAGCACGCGAGGCGTGCGTAAAACAGCCATTTTCGCACCGAATGTAATAACATATCAAGAGACGCGTCTCTTGGTGAACAGAAGCCAGGTTTCGGCGCCAAGTGCTTAAAACAAAAAATTTAAGCGCGACGCTACCAAATGATTATCCTCCAATATACCGGAAGTGGAATCTTCGAATCGATTTGAAAACGAAGCATCGGTTCGGAATTTTGGAGACACTTTCACGATGTAATTCGGACACAATACTCACTACTCGAACACCATGTAGAGCATGCCCTCGGAGCTGTAGGTCTCCAGGAGTTCGACTATGTGGGGATGTTTGAGCATGTGACATATCGTCGCTTCGCGTTTCAAATCTGCAACAAAAAATGCGGTGTCTCGCCGATGTAGCGACAACACCGGCGAAACGTTTTGGTAAAATGAGAAACACATGGAAATAATTTTTTAAAAAATTGTATGCTATCAAAGCGTGCAAGAGAGCGCATGAATTTTATCCGCAGATAAAATTCATCGCCCGTTTTACCCGACGACACTCGTTCGAGAGTCCCCCGGCTATGTGGCGGCGAATCGTTTACGCCTACCGACATTCCCGATAAAGAGAGAAACGACGACGATAATTTTTTTTTTATATTATTTTTTTATTAAAGCGAAACCACCGACGCGCTACTACGATTGTACGGATGTTCCTGACAATGTAGACACGTCGATGGGAACAAGCGGTTGCGGTTCGATCGAATTAAAAACGCCTGAGGGTTCGCTTCGCCGAGAATTTATATGTAGTTTTTATGTTTATTTTAATCTTGTTTCTTTTTTTTTATCGATTACTCCCCCGTGTAAATAATTCGCAAAGGCTCGTAAATTGAATTCGCAATCGCGGGAAAAGAGGTGGGCAAGTTTATTTAATTAAAACACCACAAATGGACTTGACAGGCCGTTTTTGGGTTTTTGTAGTCCAATGCGTGCACTATTTGCGGCATCGACGTGAAGTCACGACAGACGCGTCGCTCGCACTCTGTCGTATCGATTTCACTACAAATACTACGAAAAATATACATTTTTGTTAAAACAGTGGAGGGATTAATTAACCGGCACGATCCTCCGCTCTCGGAGCAGCTCGCGGTTGAAAGGTTTGAACGTGAAAATAAAATTTAATTAATTAACGAGTTTAACGAGTTGGGCAAAGAAAAATAGTTTCTCGAAAAAGTACGGAAAATAAAATGTTTTCTTTCCCTCGGTGTGCAAATATACTGCATATTGTCACCCGGCGTTAGATTACGGGAGCGAAACTGAGCCGGTGTTTATACGCGAAGGTGAGTTTCGCTCCTTGAATTTCTCGGAGCCAGAAGTCAGCCAACAACGACGAAGAGAAGAGAAGAACGACGACGAGTAACGTCGTTGACCTCGTTACCCATCCGACACCTGACGTACTACTTCGAAATGTTGCCCGGAGGTCCTACTACAAGACGGCGAGAGTCACTGAAGATTTTCCAGGGTAGGCACCCTCGAGGCTCGCTTTCAATCCCCGCTGTTGTCCTACTGGAGTGACAAACGAGCCTCGTCGGTATAATACACAACCCGGACGACCCAACAAATTCGAGTTGGTTTCTTTCACCGATATACATGCATCATTCATCGCGCAACGGTGGATGCGAATTAAAAATTTATTTATTACTCGACAAACAGCGATAGTTTATTGTTTATTTTCAAAAAATTGTTTCGTTTCGTCAAAGTTCAAACGATGGGCGTCCTCATAATAATTTGTTTACCAACTGCACAGAATAAAAATCAAATAAAAAAATTGTCCGTCGGTCGGTCGGTCGCGTACAAAACTAACTTTTCGTAAATTGACTACAGTCGATTGTTTTTCCTATCGAGAATATATCAGTTGTCCAAAATATAACACATATGTTTTTTGGCCTCTGATTTAATTAATTTTTTGTTGTTCACGAATCCAGCGATCGCATATACAGCCAACTTTTCGTAAACTTACTGCATTCAATTATTTTTCCTATCGAGAATATATCAGTTGTCAAAAATATAACATATATGTTTTTTCGCCTTCGATTTAATTAATTTTTTGTTGTTCACGAATCCATCGATTATTTTAGAACCGATCGGTGTGGCGGCTTTCGTGAACTTGTAAATTAGTGTAATTACGTGAAAAGCAGCGAAACGGGCGATGCCGGATGGCTGTGCTCGGGATCGCGAGTGCTCGATCGGCGCGGGGGAGGATAATTTACGGTTTGCAGGGAGAAGGTTCGAGGGTATTGTCTTCGATACGGCAAATTATCCGGGCAAGTAGATGTAGCCCGACGTCGAGCGGTGTTCGCGACGGGGAAGTGTGAGTGAATCGTGGAATCACGGAGTCGCCTAAAAATGTTCGAATCGACAATGGGCTCGGTGTTCCATTCAATGTTCACAATAGCCCGACGGGGTAGTCGCGATTCCCGGAGTCTACCGCATATAGGGTATGAAGTGGTGAATATGGCCCACCTCGATTAACACGTAAATCAATGATATATGGACCGGGCCATATTCCCCACTTTTACCCTATTCTGGCGCGCAGCGCTGGGTACACAAGCCCGATGTAGATTTTCTCGTGTCGTAGTACAACGGCAAGCCGGCCATCAGAGATCGGGCCGGGCGAAGGGTAGGTACGAGGTTCGTTTCGAAAAGGGTTCTCGAACGGAGCGAAAATTAATGGCGTCGTGCGGTGAGCCTTTTCCACCGTGTAAAATACCCACCGGCTGTGCTGAGTCCCGGACTCGAGGTAAACTTTGCTACGTCGACGATTTTTACGGCAAACGTCTGGCCGGTCTGTCGGTGAATGCATTTTCGTACCACGCTGAATGGTCCCCTGAAACATAATAAGGAACCAAGGTTTATATTCGTTTCGGTATTGAATCATTAAAAAAGATATATACAAAAAAAAATTAACGAGCTTTAATTATGATTCATTGGGGGAGAAAAACGAAGTTTGGACAATGGACTAAAAGAATAATACGCTCGTAACATAAATTGAATGAAAACACAAATAAAACAAAAGAGTTGAAATGTTGTAGAGGGAAAATAACGATCGTCGAGTAAATATTATTATTTTCTACTATCGTAATAATACTGACTAATAATATTGATGGCTAACTATTGTAAGTTCATTTTAACGGTAAATTTGAAGAAAACAATTTTTCAAATGTGACAACGGATCATTAAAATAATAATAGTGAATAATACTAAACTAAAAGAATAATACGCTCGTAACACAAATTGAAAGAAAATACAAATAAAAAAAAGAGTTGAAATGTAGTAGAGGGGAAATAACGATCGTCGAGCAAATATTATTATTTTCTAGTATCGTAATAATACTGACTAATAATATTGATGGCTAACTATTGTAAATTCATTTTAACGGTAAATTTGCAGAAAACAATTTTTCGAATGTGAGAACAGATAATTAAAATAATAACAATGAAAACAACGATAATGGAAATGATGATTGAAGTATCCCAAAGTAATTAGCGCTGACAAGGCAGTCGTCGCCGGGTCACGCCTAATGGACCTTCCGAAATGACGGGAACTAAGGTTGTTAATTCGATTTGGGTGTAAAATCGAATTGGATCATAACTCCGCGGGAGTGGTTGAAGTTACGATCGGGTTCGCCACCGGTTGTATCGGAAACTCCCGAAGGCTCGTCCGAGTAAATTTATCGGCTCTCAATCTTAATCTCAATCCACGGAGGGTTCTGGGTGCCTCCCGGGCGGTTGAGTAATAACGGGAATATTCCCAGTTAATGGACCGCTTCCCAACTTCGGACTCGGCCGGGAGCTCGGCCAGCCTCGTCGATAGCACGGATTATTCTGTTTCAATTTTGCGGCGCGCGTTTTCCGCCGCGGCGCGACTGCAGCCTCGCACGAGCGATATCCGGTTTTACGAGACGGCGACAGGAGTGTCAAGTGCTTCGCTGCCTCGTTTCCTCGCACGATCCGATCCCGAGATTTCCTGCGAGAGAGCAACGGCGGCAGCAACAAGTGAATTGTTGCTGCTGCGCGAAAGAAGAGCGTGCGTGTGTGTGCGTTCCGGGAGAGTTTTAGCAAGCGACGTTGCACACTCTCGCTCGCCCGACCCCCGTCATTTATCCGTCGCAGATTTGAGGAACTCGAGCGAGAAAAAACAAAAGGAAAGGAAAAGCGCCCCGCCAAGTCACGTGGAATTCCAGCTTTAAGCTCGGGCTTATAGCCGGATCTTTCCGAGCTAGTTCATCCGGAATATGAGATGCTCGCTCGTTTGGAAAGACTGTGAATTGAAGACGTCGATGAATGACGAGCCGCACAGTTTCCCCGAGGGGAGCTCTGCTTCGCAGCGGGTAATGGTGAGAAAAAAACAATTATCATTGAGCCGATCTTCGCCCGCCGCTTTGAAGCCGTTTTGGGGGCGAAGCGATGATGTTCAACATTTTAGTTGATGCTTAATGAAATAGTAGAAGCAATGATATTCAAAACTTTAACATTTCGCTTGCTTTATGACATAAAAATTATTTTTTAAATTTCTTTAACTAATAAAATTTCATATAGCTTGTAGCAATAAA
Source organism: Ichneumoninae sp. B BG-2022a (assembly GCA_030522725.1). NCBI lineage: Eukaryota > Metazoa > Arthropoda > Insecta > Hymenoptera > Ichneumonidae > Ichneumoninae sp. B BG-2022a. The sequence continues at coordinate 611 of JAPYZD010002512.1, read as the reverse complement.
TAAGTACGTTTCTAAAAAGAGTTGACCTCTTTTTAGAAACGTACTTATTTATTGCTACAAGTACGTTTCTAATAAGTACGTTTCTAAAAAGAGGTCAACTCTTTTTAGAAACGTACTTATGCATTGCTACAAGCTCGATCGTGCCGAAAAACTTTTAACGGGCCGTACCATATTATTTTAGAATCTTCGATTTTAGAATTGCACAATTAAATTTCCGCCCAAAGTGACATTAATTCAAGACGGAAAATAATCCGTAAAATACACTTTTAGCATAATTCGCTTTACCGCATTCATCCTCGCGATAGAAGCATCTATGATGTAAATTCACCGCTCTTTTGCCAATAGTAATGGCAAAGTATAAATATTTACAGCTCCACCGAGGCATACCAGACAAGATATACTGGGAATAAAATGGACTCCGGGGGTAAAACGGACCATCTTTAAAACTCTCATCGCAAATGAAAGGCACTGGTCCGAGTTGCCCCGCGCTTCCCTACATTACTGATTGACGTACCAAACGACGCGGATGCGGCTACAACAGACTTATACCGACGTCACAGTGAATATATATATGTATATATATATATATATATATATATATATATATATAT
>JAPYZD010002511.1:0-31060 GCA_030522725.1 Ichneumoninae sp. B BG-2022a | reverse complement strand
GTCAAGGAATTTACTTTTTCCCTGACCAATTTTGGAATTCCCTGACTTTTCCCTGATTCCCTGACCACGATTCTTTTTCCCTGACTTTTCCCGGTTTTCTCTGACCGCGGCCACCATGTTGAAACTTCATACTTGTAAAAAAAAAAAACTATGATTCAAAGGTTTCAACAAATAAGTTTTTACCGCTATATTGAATAGCGCGATTGTGTATCAGCAATTTGGTGTCGATATAATCGAATCATTGATCTGGCGACAAGTCTCTTCAACGCGGGGGGTGGGGGGGTGCTTAAAGAAAATAAACGATGCACACACGAAGTAACGCTCTGTACCAAATGTCAATACGGATGCGGCCTTGGGACCGCGATGCCATGGCACGTTCCGTCGTCGTTGTACGTGCTCGCCGGCTCATTTGTCAACTGTAGCGCGTGCGCCGCGTGTCCGCGCGATTGATTCTTTCACGTGGCGGAGGCGCGCTACTGTCCGAGCAACGCTAATTATTATGCACTATACTTTTTTTTTCTTCACAGAATTCTCGAAAGACCGCACGTGGATCACGAGCAATAGCTTGGGAACGTGGCGATAGCGGAACGAGCGTCTTGCACTCCTTTCCACGTGCCTCATTTTCAGGCAATGTGGATTTTCAGGCATTATTCATTTTTCAAAAAAAAAGAAAAAACAGTATTTTTCTTATTTTTCAAACCCAATGGGTTTGATTTATGGATTTTGCCCGAAATCGCAGTGTTTCGTGACTCGAACATTGAAAAATTGAATGTATTTTTTTTCTACACAGAACTTGAAAGACACGAAAACTCGAGAACGTGCCGATGGCTGAAAGAGCGTCTTGCACTCTTTCCCATGTGCCTCACTTTTACGTAAAATTGTTAATTTTTCTTAAAAAAAAATAATTCAAATCACATTTTTCCAGCCCGAATGAGATGTGTAGATTTCTCCCGAAGCCGTAGAGTTTCATGACTCGAACATTGAAAAAATTATGAAATTGTTTTTTATTTCCTGAATTAAAAAAAAAATGATTTTGATAAAAGATATAGCAATGGCAGAAATTATTGTTTCGAGCACGGCAATAAATAGGGAAGTGAACGGGGTCGATTCGCAAAGTTATTTCGCGTCGTTGATAGTCCACTTTGCGGCTTTGAGATACATAGAAATATGTCACTACGTGAGTACGATACGGTGCGATGGTCGGAGCCGATTCTCGCTCAGATTGCAGAAAATTCAGTGACGTAGCTGGACGCCGTGACTAATGCATTTAATACAAAGCTCAATGTCCACAAAGTTTTACATGGATTCTTGTATAGTCTGCACTTTATTAGCGACGAACCTGACACCGATGACTGTGTCTATCGTGAAATCTGCGGCTCCGAACGCATTGAGTGGCTCGAACGATTCGTGCTAGCGTAATAGTGTTGAGGCAGGTCGGGCACTGATCGCACGAAATAATTGGAAAATTAAAGCGGAGCAAAAAAAATAGTTTCGAAAAAACGCGACGATAAAAAATGTCATACTTGGTAAAAATAAACAATCGAATGAAACAAACTGGCGTAGCACCTCAATAGTACTGAGGCAGGTCGGGCGCTGATCGTAAGAAATAATTGGAAAATTAAAGCGGAGCAAAAAAAATAGTTTCGAAAAAAAACGACGATAAAAAAAATGTCATACTTGGTAAAAATAAACAATCGTATGGAACAAACCGGCGTAGCACTCTGTCCTAGAAAGGAGCAAGTTTGAGGCTTAAGTGCCGTTGATGTAAATGTCCGACACGCGACACTCGACGCTGTCGAGTCGCTCGGGAAATCCTAGAAAAGAGCCCGGCACGGGCCTCGCCAGCATAACTGGTAAGTACTTTGTACAGTAACGCAGGCAAGTGAGGGAGAAACGGAGACACCGGAAGGAAACCGAACGGGTATAACCGGGAAGACAACACGGTCGAACCGTTGCTCCGGAATTCCGGGGCATCGCGCCTACGGCAAAGTGCAACGGTGCATCTCTAAGTGCATCGACCAAATTGTGCGGAAATGCTCAAATTTTCCAGCGAAAAGAATAATCCAAATTGAGAGATATTTACGACATAAGTGCTGCTTATGTTTTTGGAACCAAAAAAAAAAATGAAATAAAGCATTGAACATTTAAAAAAAAACCCAAAAGGTAAAATAAATAAATTTGTCGGTAAACAATAAAAATGAAATGCAATAACTTCTTAACGAGGGCTCGAAGAGAAGTTTACCCGATACAATTAACAGTCCACGCCGTATAGGTGGTCTCCGGCTAGAATCGTTGACGAGTGACGTAACGAGAGGGCATTACAGATGTATATTGGTATAGCGGAGTAGACGCCGAGTCTCGGGCATTAGCGGGAATCGAGAGCACGACGCAAGGTGGTGTATATATCAAATACACATCGTGTGTAAAATATACCGGGAGTGCGTGAGTGCGTGCCTTCGAGAATCGTATGCGTGCCCTGACACACAATTACCAACGGCCCACGAGCTTAACAACGTATCTCGGATTTCTTCCGAGAATCATCTCGCCACTCTGTTGATGACCACGCGTAATCTCTTCTATCGCACCTTTCACCCAACCCTCACCCCTCTTTATTTTTTATTTAGCAAATCAGACTTTAATATATTAAAATTTAGTTAATCAGACTATAATAAATAATAATTTAGTAAATCAGACTTTAATAAATAAGAATTTAGTAAATCAGACTATAATAAATAACAATTTAGTAAATCAGACTTTAATAAATAACAATTTAGTAAATGATTGAAGATCGGAAGACAGGGAGTGTAAATTCATCGTGTTACAACACCGTAGAATTTTTCGTAAGATCACATGTCCTGAGACGATTAAATTTAACCCTTTATCGATCCGGTTAAATCGAGCCCTTTATTTGTACGCGCTGAGACGATGAAACTAGAATGAAAAAGCTAATATTTATAAAAACTCATGACTGAAAGATCCGAAGGATCGAGAACTTGATAACGAAAATTTATTCGCTCGGTAATTTGCATTGATTGTGTAAATAATAAAAAGATAATTCGACGAGTTAGCAATGTCGAAAGAGTTGAGGGTCGCGAGACAGGACGAGTGAATTCATCGTGTTACAACACGGTAGAATTTCTTGCAGGATCAAATGTCCTGAGATGTTTTCTCAGAGCGAGTAGAGATGTTGGCTTCCCGTATAGTGTGCGAGTAAAAAAGGCACTATTTTACACGGCATACGTGCACGAGAGTTAAATGCATAATTCGCGAAATCCAATGCCTTAAGCCGCTTTGAGGAGGAGTCTTGGGGTTATAGCTCCCTCACGATCACGTCGAGGACTTGTGTTGTGTGTAGGTATCACGAGAATCCACGCATGATAAGGTGCTCGCTTCTCACGGCAGCCACAGATCTCTTACTCACGAAGAAGAAGGAGCAAGAATTCTGGAAGCCGAGATAGTGAAAGTCTGGCAAACCGAGAGGCCCCGGGGTCACCGTGTTTGTTCGGAATCGATAGCGAAGTCGATAATCCGATACGAGCCACATCTTATTTAGCTCAAACACGGAGCACGACAAAATATTGTAACAATTTTTTTTTCTTCACATTTCGCAGGTTTTACATTCGACGTTAAAATATTGGAGAAGAAATTGTAAGGGATAAATTTTATGATATGTTAGTTTACTTTTTGCAGCGTTTGTTGGGAATCGATAGCGAAGTCGATAATCCGATACGAGCCACATCGTATTTAGCTCAAACACGGAGCACGACAAAATATTGTAACCATTTTTTTTCTTCGAATTTTACAAGTTTTACATTTGAACTTAAAATATTCAACAAAAAATTACGAGGGATGAATTTTGAGGGAATATTTTTGTGATAATTTTTTTAGTTTTCGATGATCTAGTCCGAACTACATCTTATTTAGCTCAAACACTGAGGACGAACAAATTTTTCTAATAATCTTTTTCTCACATTTCACAATCTACGTTAAAATATGAAAAAAATAAATAAATTATGAGGGATACATTTTGTGACAATTCTTTTACTTTTTGCATCGATTATCTTTGATTTCACGGAAATGTGTATATATTATATATATATAATATAATAATTCTGACCATTCGACGATAAAAGGCGATTTAGCGTTAACCTACGTTATTGCTCTGGAAGCGATATACAAATATGATTTTGAGGGATTTCGAGAAGCGATGAGACCCGAGAGTTTATCAGCAGCAAAATATACGATAAAGTGGGACACTATTTTATGTTTGCCGAGTCGCATCGGGTCCCTGTCCAGAGATTGTCGAGGGGGGGTGAGCATCTTTTTTACACGTTCGGAGGGTACGTTCTCCGATAGAATGTAACGACGATATTCCACACTCGGCGCGCACGGCCAGGCGCCTCGGGGATCTTGAAATATTTGTCCAAGTTATTTACGCGACCGGTACAGATTAGAAAATTTTTGTTATTTTTTTGGATTTATAATTTTCGAAAAAATTATGATTTACGACGCTCCACGGTTAAATCCGACGGAAATAAAATATCGAATACCTGTGCAAGTTTACGAAAGAATCGAACTCAAGTGGCATAAAATGTAACGTTTGTTTTCCAAAGACTGCGACGTCGCACTCAACAGTAGTTTATTGCGGGCATGAAAAAAAGTTACGATGCGGAAGAGGCAGCGATAAGGTCTGTCCGCTCGAAAGTCCAATCTCGAGTTAAAAAAAAAAAAATATTCATATGTAAATTAACTGCAAACCCGGTCCAACGAAAGGAGAGAAAAAATGCATTTAATCATATTATTTAATTGATCGAGAAACATTGCAATGCGTTGAAAAAATCAAAATGTTGATGAAAAGAAAATCGCGCTAATTTGACATCATATACAAAGTCAAAGCACTTCCCAATCGCCCGACAAAAGCGCTCGACACCGCAATGTACCAGATAGCAATATCACGTCCAAAGAATAGCAATAGACCGGGCATGTGACCAGGTTTTAATAAAAACGTCTTAAATTTTTTGTAACCAATTCACAAAAGCTCCATTTCCAAAAATAATTTTTATCCGTATAATTTTTTAACTAAAAAGCTCAATAATTACAACAAAAAAAAGTGAACGTCCGACAGACTCTATTAAACTTACGGAGACTCTTCGGTCTGGTAGTCGTCGACGTTATCGTGAAACAAGCCCAAACAGAACAAGATAATAGACGCGGACAGATACACATGGTCATTATAAACGATAGCACGCATTTATAGACTGCTCTCTGTCAATTTATCTTTCTCTCTTCCATTCTCCATAATATGTATTTAACACACATAAATACCTATATATATATACATATATACATACATATGTGTGCATGTGTGTGTGTGTGTGTAAATGTATGTATAAATAAATCGCAACTCACTGCATTTTGAAGTTGGTTTGTCAATTCACCGATTTGGTTGTAAAAAAAAAAATCGCTTTTTCGCCGCAACTCTCCTCTTCCTTCCTCGACCTCGAGAACCGTGATAAAATGTTTTAGTGGCAATGGATGGAACGAAAAAAAAAATAAATGTGTCTACTGGAGAGCTGGCCCGTATCTGTCACCACAGGCAGACAAGAACTGAGCTGAATCGCTTGCAGAGAGTTGACGAAACGTTGCAGGCGAATAAGCGTGGAGGCCCTCGAAGGTGGCCACCAGAACTTCCCCTCCTGCGGCTTCGCCAACTCTCCCACTCGCCACACCATCGACCCCTACCACAAACATATGTAACGCGTGCTGTTTCTCTCTCAAAATCACCAAGTGGTGGATGTTTGAGAAGGTAGCGGAGGAGAAGGAGGATTCACGACTTTCGGGTTTGCCGCCTGCGACGTACGAATTTCGTTCTACGTTTCTTCTTTCCGTATGCAACGCAATACTTCGCTTCTCACTCCAATCCAAAAATCCGAGTACCAGATATGCAATCCGATTGCATTATTTCTCTTTACTCATTTAATCTAACTATAGTTTCATGACATTTGAAAAGGTTTTTTTTATATAAAAATTCAAAAATCAAAAACGACACTTTTTCTTAATTAGGAATTAAATTAAATTAAGAATTTGGTTCTACGTTTCGCTTTTTTCTTATGCAACGCGATACTTTTTTTCTTACTCCAATCCAAAAATCCGACTACCCGATACGCAGTACAATTTTATTATTTATTTTTTTCATTTATTGAATTATAGTTTCATCTCACTGTAAAAGTTTTTTTTATATATAAAAGTAAAAACAAAACCGCGAGACTTTTTTCACATTTCTTTCCTAATAATACACAGTTTTGGCTGTGAATTTATTTTTTTAATTGAAATTTTCTCTCTCTTCTTCTCAAATTTCCCGAAACTAGCTTTCGTAAATATAGGAGAGCGAACAGGCTCGAAGCAAGTGCATTGGGAGGTCAGGAATTGTGCCGATCGCCCGAGGTTCGACTAATTAACACAAGTTCGGCGACCGCCGGCGCGTTCGCTCGCGACTCGTCGAACTCATAAATACATAATAATAACACGCGGAGTGTGCACAGTCGGAAATGCCACGAGACCCGCGTGAAAGGTGGCCGAATGCATCAACCGTGAAAAAAGGATACTCAGCGGGCACTTGGGCTGTAAGCAGAAGTGTCTTGAGCACGTGTGCGCGGTCGGTCACGCACGTGGAACTTCTTTCCGAGATATGTATATGCCGCGGAATTTTATTCGATTCACTGGACTTTCCCGACACGATTTTTTTTATTGTTTTTTTATTCACTCGAGTAGATTACAGTCTAGTCAACACTGTTATCTTATAAATCATTGGAAACGTGCGGTTTTGATTCAAGTCTGCCAAAGCTTCTTGCCACATTAAATTAATTTTTTTTTTAAGTTTGATAAGTGTTTTGTATATATCTATATATGTACATTCTATATCTATGTAAAAGTTAGCGGAAAAATTACTCGCGTCATTCCTTAAGGGTGAAGACAAAACGATCATTAACAGTGCGCGAATTGATCTGGCCAATGTACGTTTCGAGGGCCTCAAGTCACTTCAAGTTTCAAATTGCGCACGTGGAACTTCTTTCCGACGTAAATATAAGCTTCGAAATTTTATTCGATTCGCTGGACTTTCCCGGCTGGATTTTAAAAAAATTATTTTTTGTTGTATGCTCCTCGCTCGAGTAGATTACAGTGTAGTCAACACTGTTATCTTCGAAATCATTGAAAAGGTTCTTGTGACACTCGGTCAATTTTTTAAAATTTGTTGTGCAAACATCTATTACTGAAGTTAGACAGATAAGTGTTTTTCGTATACAAAACACTTATCTGTCTAACTTCAGAAATAAATGTTTGCACAAGAAATAAAAAAATACGTATACAAAAAGGGTTTAATATTATAGATATATTATACAAAAAGTGTTTAAAATTATAGATAATTATAGGTATATAAAATATAGATATATTCTATGTCTATGCAAAAGTTGACGGATAAATCGCTCCCGTCTTGCCTTAAGGGTTCACACAAAAGGATTTACCAAGAGTGTGCGATTTGATCTCTTCAAGGTATGTTTCGAGGGCTGCTGCGACGTTCGTTCCGGGTCGTCGGAACGAAAGTCGATCCGCGCGATTCGGAACACAGTCGAGGACGCTCTCTCGTATTAAACCGACAACCCGATATCATATCCTTATTGCATCGGATACGAGCACGATATGCTTCCACGGAAGGATTCTCGGAAGTCATAACATGCGTGTGCTACCCGCAGCAGATATTTAACTGCATGAACTCTCCAAGGATTAATGCCCACATTTTTTTTTACATTATCATGCAGCGAAACGGCAAAACAAACTTTTCAACACTTTTTTTTTATCATATTTTATCCATCTCCAATCAAATAATAACTTTGACTGCACAATTCACGAGACTAACAAATTATCGCCGCGATTTCGTTCCTGCTCTCAAAACACAACATGTCATTTTTTATTTATTAAATTTTTTAAATTAAACTAATTAAATGTAATCCAGCAATTCACGAAATACTGCAAAGTGGTATGAAACGGATTTGGAGCTTTAATAAAATTGCTCGTCGAGTAAACAGTTCCTGCTCTAGCGACACTTTGAAAATATTATATAGAGCTTTTAGATTTTATTATCAACGATTTCAACGAATTCCTGAATGAATTTTATCGCTGGTCGATCGAGATCTATCGAAGAGGGGAAAAAAATGTAAAATGATAAAACCGATCGCGTACGTTGCTGAGGCCTACATAGCGAGCGATGTTTTTTGTACATATCAGTGTATATCTATATATGATGGTTGTGTGCTCCTCAGATAAAAATCCCGATAATAGACTGTAGGTAAACCGTAAACGCCAAGTGTAACGCGCATCTTGCACGAGTCGCTCCTCTCGCGTTACAGTAGTGGGTGTTATGGCCGAAGTGTAATTTATTGTACACACGTTTGTTCCGAGTAAACGAAATGGTGTGTGTGTGTGTACGGTCACGTCGTTCGATTGATCAATCTCGGTAGCCGGGCACATACGCGGATGTCGATCTGATAACATGAGCTCATCCACGAGAACGATAAAGTACCAGACTATGTGTATTGTAAATATATCATTTTTCTAAACGCGACCGAAGAACGAAAGTCACTTCGCGGTAACGTTACCCAACGAAGCTTGAAGTCGTTTTCGAATCCCCGTTTTTTTATATTTTTGAGATAAATTTTTTTCTTTAATTATCTCTCACTATCATCTTTTTTCCCTCAAAGCGAAGTGTCTTCTTCCGGATAGCGTCTATCGAAAAATCGTGAATTTTGTTTTTTTAAATAAAATTTGAAAATGAAATTTAACAAAAATTAAAAAATGTAATAAAAATTAAAAATTAAAAAATTAAATACGAAAGTGAAATTTTCACAATCCCGAAGTAAAACTGAATTAGTAATTTCGTTGTTGCGTAGCGCGAGGGCGCGCGTCTCACGGAGCGAGAATCAACAAACACAGCAAAACACTCCGGGTCTCTGTTTCAGGGTCTTTCGCCGCAGTGGGGTTGTTAGCATAGGCCGGTAACGCGGCGTCGCCGAAATTCTACACTGCCACGGTGTCCGGCATCGTTTCCAACCCCGGGCGATTCTAGCCGAAGCGAGCGGTCCGCGCTTTCGTTCGGCCCTACGCACACACGAAACCGGGTACACCGTGTGTAACGACCCTTAAGCTGTCGGGCAAATATTTTTGCGGGATATACCCGAGACGACCGCGAGAGGTGACGTGTTTCCTCTTCACGGCAGGGTGTAAGGGAGAACGACGATCGAAAGATTGTACTCTTGTGTCTTGGAGTGCCGTAATCCCTTCGGAAACTCGAGACCAATCTTTCGATCGTCCACTCGCCGAGCAACAGATTGTCACGAAATGAATTCATTCCGCCTATAAATCCGAAATTTTAACTCGCAATAAAAATCGTTAACCCGGCCCAACTTAAACGCCCATCAAAGTTGTCCGACTGCACGCAGAAAAATAATTTATTTGACGGCCACCATTTATTTGGTTCAAGTAAAATATTTATTTCACTCAAATAAATATTCATTTAATTTAAGTAACTATTTATTTAATTTAAACAAATATTTATTTAAGTCAAATAAATAAATTACTTAAACCAAACAAACGGTGGCCGCCAAATACATTTTTTTCCGACTGTGTCCGGAAAAATCGCTGATGGCACCCAGCGAACGATTAACACGGATTTCATCACGAATCGCAATCGTTAAATTCATTAAAGAACCACCTCAATATTAAAAAAATGAAAATATATCGTAGCGAAAACTTTAGGGTCAAAGTGGATCAACATGGACCGGCTCGATCCATCATTGATCAACCGTTGGTTCTCGAGATCGGCCATAATCGTCACTTTTACCCTAACCCCGCTTTCCGCCACATCCGGAGCGGGCGAACGCGCAGACTTCAATCCCTCGATTCACATGCGAAACGGAGCCCCAAACACGATATACAAAAATCGGGACTAACCTTGACATCGTCCCGCTGGGCGAGTGTGGCGTGGAGGGCGTCTGGTCGTGTTCCTGATGATGATGTGGCGTGCCACCGGCGTTGTGATGGGAGTAGATAGAGTCCATGTAAATCTGATCGGAGACCCTGTCACTATCCTGAAGATTGTGATTAGCCTGTACGGAGGACGGCGGTTGCATGGCGGTGAGATGGGTGAAGCTCTGGAGTCTTCCCTGATCGTTGGGGCTGTAACCGCCGTCGTTCTGAGCGGCGTGTCTGTGAGGCGACGAGATTCCCTGCTCGTCGTGAGGACTCCTGCTCGAACCGGGTGAACTTCCGGTTCTGACCGGTGGCGAAACACCCCCGTTATCCCCACTACCACCACCCCCTACGCTCGAACTCCGTATCTGATGCTGTATGTAGGTCTCCTCCGGCAAAACATCGTCCAACTGGCTGTGATGCTGCTGATGGTGGTGATGATGAGAGCCGGCACTGCCGTCGATCGGCCCGGCGACTTGTCCCGAAGACACCGCCGTGGCCAGAGACGGAAACAATTGTCCCAGAGCAAAGTCACTTCTCGTACCCCTCATCGCTGCCACTATGCCGCTGACGCGCTCCACAGCCTCCTGGTGATGGTGGGACTGCTGATGATGGTGATGATCCTCCAGATGACGATGGACAGAGAGCGAATTGTGCTGCTGCTGGAGATGAGGATCGGACAAGTGATGCTGCTGATGGTGCTGATGGTGAGTCTGTTGTTGTTGCTGCTGATGATGGTGATGGTCCGTCGGTGGCGAGAGCGTCTCGGTACTGTACCGGAGCATCGTGGAGTGAGGCATGTGACTGCTGACTCGATTTTCCTCGGACGGGAGCGAGCTCTCGTCGACACGGTGGCAGCTATCCCCTCCCTCGGGAACCGGGATCTCTCCCGCCCCGAGTTGACCGTACTGCTGGGACTGCTGCTGCTGTTGATGATGAGGAGCGGCGTGGTGGTGGTGATGATGGTGGTGAGAGTGGAGGGGATGAGCCTGGCCCGAGACCTGTTGCTGCTGATCCTCCCTTAGCTCCACGGCGCCACCCTCGTAACGCGGCGAATCCGAGGACAAGTAATCCCTGCTGCTTTTTCGGGTGGAGAGAGAACCGAGTTGCGGATCAGACTTTTTTGTTTCAGGCTTTCTTCGGGGGTTGAGATGACACGTTTGCAATGCTTTTCGAGTTTTTGGGCGAATTGTGAACTATATTTACAATCGGTATTTGAGAGACGGGGGATTACTTTTTGGGTATCAACTTTCTTTGGCCGTTCGGGGAAATTTGGTCATTTGACGCTAATGTCTCGCTATGCGAAACACCCTTTCCAAGCGAAATGTCACATAATACTATTTTTTAAATATCGGAATTCGCTTTTTGAGATTCATGAACCGACTGAGAATATGATACAAATTAGACTGTGTTTTTCTGGTTTGAGTGCCCAAAACCAAAAAATCAAATTTTTCGAACTGTCCCTTTCTTTATCAGAGTTCATTCGACAAAAATGTGAGAACAGAAATTTAAAATAATTAAATGACTAAATTTGCTATCAATTATCGGTAAGAATTGGCAACAGCGAATGTTAATGTTTTCAAAACGAAAATGTTCAATCTTGCGATATATTTCTATGTCAGAGTTCGTTCGACAAAAATATAGGAAGAAAAATCAAGAATTATCGAAGGGTTAAATTTCTTATCAATTATCGGGAAGAAGTGGCAAGGCCGAGGGCTGGTTTTTTATCGGTTCGGTGACATTTTTTTGATGATACGAAAATATACCTGTCGTGAATGATGTGATGCGTCGTGTAGGCAAGTTGATGAAGGGTGTATGTCGTGTTGGGATCGCCCTCGTGGTCGGCACCGACGGTTATAGCGACCGCTTCGGCGACGCTCGGTTCAACCAGGACGCCATTTTCCATTTCCGGTCGACCCGCCTCCAGTACGCCCACGCCATCCCCGCCTTCGTCGACGCTGCTTGCGTACCCGGCTGTTTCGAGCTGCTGCTGCTGATGTTGCTGTCGTAGAACCGCTTCGTGCTCGACGTTATTCTCAGTCTTTATCGTCACGACGCCTGCCTCCGCGTCGCCCTCGACGGCTTCCACCGCCATGGCCTCCCCCACGATCTGCGGCTCCTGATTTCCCTCACCCTCGGCATACTCGGCAAGAACGACTAGAAAGACAAAAACAACGTTACATTTTTTTTACTCGTTCACCTTTACGAGACTCAAATAAATACTGCCAGAATTGACATGTCTATGAAGTTGCAATTTTTAAGAAAATTTCATTGCGAAATCAATTTACGGAATACGTGCTTGACAATTTTATAATTGGATTAACTTTATTTAATTTTGACTATGAAACTTCGTTCTTGAAAAAAAATCGATGTTCCTCACCTTTGACATAGTCGGCAAGAACGACTAGAAAAGTAAATAAAAAAACATCGTTACATATAAAAAAAGCTTTTGTTAAAAGAATTAAGAAATAAGCGAAATTGCTGCGAAATTTCAATTTTTAGAGAAATTTCTTTTTGTTATTAAATTATACAGTTTGGTAATCTGCATAAAAATGGAATATAAACGAATGTACAGAAAACTGACTCGAACATTTTACAATTTCATTAAAATATTTAATTTTATAGATAAAATTAAATATTTTAATCAAATTGTTAAATTTTCGAGCCAGTTTTCTGTACATTCGTTTGTATTCGCTTTTTATGCAGATTGGACCTTCGTAGGCGAAGGTCCATTCTCGAAAACAAATTAAACATTATCGTAGGGACGATACTTTTTTTTAATATTATGAAGAAATGCGTGCAATTTTTGTCTGCGCTTAAAAAGACAATCATTCAGGCAGTATTATATATAGTATTTGATTCTTGCTGACGGTGCTCATTCTATTCGGAACATCGTGTTTTTTTCTCATTTGCAAAACCCAAAAAACGGGCGCGAATAATTACGACGAAGCGAATAAAAAAAAAATACTTGTCGCTTAAAGCCCTTTGACCCTCGAATGGAGGCTTAAATTTTATGTCTTTCTGCCAAAGATACGCAGCGCGGTCAGGATCGAACGTTATTGTGCAAAAAAAGGCGGATGAGCGTAAAAAAGCGAGAAGAATTGGGAGAGAAAAAAATAAGCAAAAAAAAAAACGAATGGACATCCCGCCAGAAAGACAGACACCGAGAACTGTTGCTAGCCGGTACGTTACAAAAATAACCGAGGGCCCTTATCTCTCTCTCATTCGCCGCTCGGCTATGTACGATTTACTATACGTACGAACTCAGTGCGGTGGGTCACACACGTAGTCGCCCATCGGTACGGACGCGACGGACGTGTGCGCCTATGTGCGCACAGGCATGGCCGATGTGTGGAAGAAAGCGAGGACGTGGAAAAAAAATGAAGAAGAGCGAGATCGAGAAAAATGCGCGTGTGTTGGGAACGACGATGTTGAAGCTACGTGCGAGCCGTTGCTCGCTGTAGCAGATAAAAATATTATTTTCGATCGTCGAGGGTCAGATGGTCGCAGGTCCGCGTACGATCGTCATCGTCATCATCATCATAATTCTCGTAATTTTCAGTGAACCGGCAATATCCCATGTAACCCATTTATGGCAAAATTTATTATTATGCAAATCATTTTTTTTTCAACTATAAAAGTTTCGGGCATTTTGTAATGTTGCGTTATTGGATATCGAGTAAAACAGTAATGTTTCATTGACAATTGATAATTGCGTAATTGTTTTGCTTCTTGATAGTGAAAGCTTTGTTATGGCGAAACTATTTTTATTCGAGATTTTTATATAAAACGTGTTCAGAATGTTCAAATACATCGAAAAATCACACTTACAAAAAATGGCCGTATGTGTGTATGTATGTATGTGTAACTCAGTCGCGACAAATTCAAACTGCTACAACTCGAGAACGTCTTGCCTAATCAAGCTGAAATTCCAGAAACAGTAAGTGTGCTTAACAGTCAATGTTTCTTAAAGAAATTATTTTAAAAATTCTCAGGTATTTATTTAGTATGAGATTTTTTTTATTTGTCCACCAAAAAAGCAGTTTGCAAAATCTTTCCCTAAACGTAGAATGGGTTAATACCTTGACCATGAAAATAACGGGAATGTTGATCTAAATTAAGATCGTGTTTGAAAATTTCTTATGCAGTCGGTCTGTCGCTTTCGATCGGAGATCGATTACGCTTGATGACTAATGCCAGTAATGCATCAAGGAACGCGGCTGCATTTATTCATACTTTATGTGTCACGCTAGTCGCGTCACGGGGACGAAGAGCGACCAACTCTTCAACCAAGTGTCTCGACGCGAAATCAAAGCTCAGCAAATCTCTTCGATTACCGACCAAATACTCCAAGCCCGAAATTGTATGATTTTTCACGCATATTGTACGCTCATTAACACGCGCGTAGCTCGTAGTTTATTATCGCGAATATGACATTGGACCGACCTTATTGACGTTACCTAATCGAATTGGAGAGGTCAGGACCGTTGAATTTATCAGCAACGATCCGACTGCTCTCCCCTTAGTTCCGTCCGCACTCGTCTTTGTGCGAATTTTTATTTATTTATTTTTTCATAAACATTGAAAAAAAGCTTCGATGAAGAGGAGAATGTTGCCCAAGAAACTATTTTTATTCCGTTTTTTTTTTCCAATTGAAGTTGGAATTTATTTTATTTTATCCAATATTGAGATAAATTTCTATTTTCTTTAATCTGGAATATACTATACTAAATGCAATCATATTTTCATAAAATCTTCTTTCTTTTAAATCTGTATTTTCTTTGTAAAAGGGCTTTTCCCGTAAACGAAAAAAAAACGCACACTGTAAAAACAGGTTTCTACATTTGACAAACATTTCTTGTCCGCAAACATCCACAATTAATTTTTTTCTCGTTATTTTTACAATCCCGTTCTAAAAAAATATCGATCGTCGATTGTAGTTTGTTCGTTAATTAAAAACGTCGGAGTACCAATTACCGAAATTAAGAAACAGAGGCGTGAAGCCCAAAATACTGGGTTATCGTGAGTTACGCTTTTTATATACACACATATGTATAAATTCACATTTATTTTATCTGGAGGAGTCGGGGGACCCGATTGATCATTATGTAATATCACGAAGAGGGAGATTAGGCACTGTGTATACCCTTGCATTTTCGATTAATAAGAAATGTCTCAAAATTAAAAAAAATTAAGATATACCTTCTAACAGCTTCAAATATTGTTACTAAATTTTTTCAAATTGATGTTAATTAACAGTGGTCAATCAAAAGGCCGTATGTTCATTCAGGCACCAATTTAAAAAATGTACATCCTGATATTTCCGATTAAAAATAAATCTTTCAAATATTTTAAAATTCAACATACAACAGATTGAAATATTCTTAAAATTTTCCATATTAATGTCAACTGGCAGTGTTCAATCAAAGAACCGTATGTTCATCCAGGTACCAATTTTTTAAAAATTATAGCAAGACCGAATCGAGTCTCGGACAAAACCAGTCTTTGTCATCGATGCGACAAAAAAAAAAAAAAAAAAAAAAAACAAAAAAAAAAAAAAAAAAAAAAAAAAAAAAAAAAAAAAAAAAAAAAAAAAAAAAAAAAAAAAAAAAAAAAAAATCAAAGGTTACATAGCCTAAGTCGGAGCTTCTAGATCCGCTGATTCTCGTAACGTCGAGGCGCGCATTCGCAGTGACACGGGCCGTGAATCGAAAGACCGAAACGGCTCGCGTTCGGGCGTATAGTACGGTAAATTTGGAAACAGTGAAATCATTGTCCACGGTTAAAAGGGAAGTGAGTAGCGTCGTACATCGGTCGTTACATGTGGGCACAGTGGTCGCTCGTGTCCCCGGTATTACATACGGTAATATTAGTATTATAATAGCGCCCGGTATGGAGGAACGGTCCAAGCCTGTGCATGTAGTCGGGTATATGGGCGCGTACCCTGCCTATTTCCGATAAGCCAAGAGGCCAGGTGTTCCTTCGCTGTTATGCGAGAGCGCGTGTGCGCACGTCGTCGGCGTTCGCCGCAACGCGAGTGTTTGCCTTTTGGTTTCTTTCTTTCGCATTATAGCTCTGGAATACCCATAGTTCGATTAATGCAATCTCTTCCGTGTTGAACGCAGTAGCACATCGGTGTATACCATGCACACAACGCTACGTACAACTTCGTCGCACCAGATTGCAGATGGACTTTGCATTTTATCCCTCATTAGATTTTAAGGATATATTTTTTTATCCCTCATTTTTTATACCTCATTAGATTTTGAGGATATATTTTTTTATCCGTCATTAGACTTTAAGGATATTGTGGTAATATCTTAGATATTTTCGAAAGTTGATTTTTTTCCAATTTTAGAAAATCGCGGGGGGGCCCACTGGGAGTCATTTCTGGTCGGAAAATAATATTTTCAAATCGGCAGAGACGTATTTCTGCATTATATTCGTCGGTTTTTTTGTGTATTAAACATATTTTACATATATTCAGTTTTAAATTGTCTCCACGTGGATTATGATAGTTTATTATTTTATTTCTATTTTTTCATGAACGCGATCAAGAATCCACAGCCGTGAATTCACTGTACAAAAAATGTCTAAAAATCGATGAACGGTATTGGAAACTCCTTTACGTAAACTGTTTCTGAATGTTCAAACATAGATGCGCTGCAATTTTACACTAAACTTATTAATTATTAATAATTGAATGAAGTTTTTTTCGTAAATTTCAGACAAAAGATTTATAATTTTAATATCTGATATTTTATTTAGCAAAAAAAAGTATTTCAATGCTCGCTTAATTTAAGTAATGTACGCAAACTTCAAGTTCTAGTGCATTAAATTTACAATTTACTTGTACAGTGTAACATTGGTGATCGAGTCGGTGTTCCACACTGTAAAAAAATTGTTATGAACTTTAAGGTAGATGACTGGAAGTTTTTATGCAAAAAACTGGTATATTAAATTGAATGCACACTGTGATGAACAATTAGTGTTCAGTGTCTTAAAAACATTCGAAATACTTTATTTTTAATAATTTACTTTAATGTTACTATAAAAGTACTTTAATTTTTCATCATAATTTTACATTGAATCAGTAATGTACCAGTCTTTGCATAAAAACTTCCAGTCCGGTATATTAAATTCCCAATTTTTTTTTTACAGTGCAAGAGCTGTATGGCGCATGGAGGTTGAAACTGGAGATGGAATTCAAATGTGAGTAAGATCAAAGTTTAAACTTACGTATTAAGAAAATAAAAAATTAGGATACCCGACCGATAACCGGCTGGACGCACGGTGCGGATATGATTCTGCAACCTTTTATTCCGGTGTCGCCGCCGCGTCTAGCCGCCGCGCAAGATTAGGCGCTACTATGCGAGAGGCGCGCGCTCTCGAGCTCGCACTGATTATAAAAAGTCATATAATCGCGTGTGTAGCAGCTCGCCGCCCACCGCGGATCTTCGAGTGTATTTCAGCTTACTACGCGCGCCGTCTCTCGCTATGATAACTTACAGCGTAGAAATAGCGATAGCTGCAATCGACGAGTCCATTCATCTCCGCTACCGCGCTAACCGCCGCATGCGAGCCGGCAAAGATAGGCTAATATGCGGCTATTCGACTCGGTTCTTCGCCTTTCCATCATTATCCGCGTCTCTGTCTCGCTCTCGCTCTTTATTGTACTATACATCCAACTCGTCGGCTATCTTATATTATCGCAAACGATTTGCCACCTCGGATTATCTGAGACCGCACCGAACCGGTGCATTTTATCTCGACCAAGCCTTGTCTAGGCGCCACTTCCATTCAACATTTTCTGTACGATATGACAATCTCTTTATTCTTATATTCGAAGTTAATTTGCTGAACGATATTATCATATAGATATCCTGGTATATTAAATGCATGGTGATATGTCGATACGGAGGATGGGTGCCAAAATGGACTACTTTTACTAATTTTTCGAACTCCTTCGGCCGAATGAAGTCATATTGTTTGTATTCTATAAATATAAAAAACAGAGTATCGCTCTCGACCTCTTATTGTAATATATATCTGACCGTCGACTATCGCATATTAACCTTGTCCCGGTGCCAACTCCATCCAACATTTTTTGTACGATATGACAATCTCTCTATTCTTACACTAAAAAAAAATATCATTGATTCAAGTAAAATTTGCTTGCGCGCTGCCGAAGAAGTAAAAAAGTTGTTTCAATTCTACCCTGAATTCGTACAATTTCATACCGGATTGCAACGATAACATGTCACCTTGACAGTCTTGCTGTCGTTGTTTCAATATCATACGGAATTGTAAGAATTGAAAGTAACATTTTTTTCTTTGGCAATTTTTTTTTCAATGTAGGGTAGAGCGGGGGAAAATGGGGCAACGGGGCAAAATGGGGTTTTGAGCAAAACGTCATTTTCCATTAATTTTTGGATGCCCGAATTTGCCCTATCGGATACGTCAGGCTTTCCTGCCCAATTTTGCCACCTTGTCGGATCCAAAAGTGATTGGAAAATTTAGTTTTGCCCAAAAACCCCGTTTTGCCCCGTTGCCCCATTTTGCCCCGCTCTCCCCTATATCCGAAATTAATTTGCTGTACGATATCATCATACAAGATACGATACCCTAGTATGTTAAAGATAGATATCCTAGATATCCTAGTATGTTAAATGGACGGTGATATGTCGATAGGAGGAGCGGGGCAAGACGGACTACTTTTACCAATTTTTCGAATGTCTTCCGCCGAATGAAGTCATATTCTTAATGTTATCATAAATATTTTTAAAAAATATTTATGATAACAAACAAGAAGAAGACACAACGGTAAAAGAAATCACTCTTCTACTCTGAAACTTAAAAAAACATTCTCCGCGTTTCCATCATTATCCACGTCTACTGTCATTCTCTCTTCTTCTACTATATATCTAATTTTTTGGTTATCTTATATTATCGCAAAAGATTTGCCTCCTCGAATTATCTGAGACCCCACTGAACCAGTGCATTTTATCTCGACCAAGCCTTGTCTAGGCGCCAGTTTCATGCAGCATTTTCCGTATGATATCGATAATCTTTTTATTCTTAGATCCAAAGGTTAATTTGCTGAACAATATTATCACATAAGATATCCTAGTATCTTAAACGGACACTGATGTGTCGATAGGGAGGGCGCGGGGCAAAACGGACTACTTTTACAATTTTTTTTTTTATAAACGTCATCCGTTTATAGCCACATTGTTTATATTATTGTAAATATTAAAAAAATGGAATCAGGCCCTCTTGATAACGAAACAAGAAGAGAACAGAATGGCGAAAGAAATCACATTTCCACTCTCAATTTTTTTTAAATTTTGTTCTTTCTCCGCATGTTTCCGTGTATGCTTGCTTTCGGTGTTTTCGGCGAGAGGTACGAGCGGGAGGTACGAAATCCCCTGTGGGATCGTGTTGGGCGAGTCCTGCTGCATGGTCGTCGTAAAACGTGCAAACACACCCCCGGCGGTTTTCTCGCATGTGTTTGCGACCGGCTGCGAGGGATCTCCTCCGTGGGTCCGTCTCGACGAGTGCGGTTGCACGGCCCCAAGAATCCCCGAGGTGGGAGCACGTGAGCACCTTGAAGACCGATGCCGGACGAAAAAAAATGTGGATTTTTTTTTTCGCGGAGACCGAGAAAGACGTTCAAAAATTGAAATGCGATCGCTGATCCTCTGTGAGTATTTGGGCTCGTACTATCGCGCGGCGGAGGCTCACGAGTCATCCTAAGCTGATTAGCTATCGTGATAGTACAGTGATAAGGTGAACGATATGCGCTGCAGTTGGCACGCGACCGGTCTCGTGCTGCGATTGCGATTGTTTTGTATACTCGCGCTTTCGCCGCCGATAATAAACAACCGGTAGCCATTATTCCTAAGCCGCATTCTTCGATGACGACACTATAAGGATTTTTCGGGTAATCGCGGACTGCAGCGAAAATTCGTGAAATTACAGGATTTCCCGGGAATTGTTCGGATGAGACTTTTTTGGCTCAAATTTCAGCGATTTTTTTGCGCGGATTTTTTATTTTTGTCAAAATGCTTTGGTAATTTAAGCGAAAGACAATCCTCCGTCATCGTTCCGCCGTGGCAGCCTGCTCGTCAATGTCGTCCCGCAAAACGGCATCTTTTTTAAGGTGGCTTTAAAGATCAACTTCATATTTTGAATTCATTGCTCTCTGAAACAATTTTTTATTTTATGGAATCGTTCCCGACAAAAATGGATTCAACATTTTTACTCAGTACACGTCTTTATCCGCCCTTTCACGTCTTTCTCGGATCGGAACGGATCGTTCGCAGCGGAACTTTTGAAATTACAGGATTGTCCGAGAATTTTCGGTCTGAAACTTTTGGGCTTAAATTTGAGCGATTTTTCTGCGCAGATTTTTTGGTTTTGTCAAAACGCTTTGGTAATTTAATCGAAAGTCAATCATCCGTCATTATTTCGCCTCAAAACGGCATCTCTCTTAATATAATCGTCCACTTTTGAAATTACAGGATTGTCCGGGAGCTTTCGGTCTGAAACTTTTGAGCTCAAATTTGAGGGACTTTTCTGCGCAGATTTGTTGGTTCTGTCAAAACGTTTTGGTAATTTAATCGAAAATCAATCATCCGTCATTATTCCGCTATGAAACGGCATCTCTCTTAATATAATCGTCCACGGCGATAAAATGCATTCGCGAAATCCCGAATCGATTGAATCGAAGCAATAAAGCGAGACATAATTTCTTTTCTCGTTAGCTTCGAAGTGGTCGACGACTTTGCATTTGCCAATGTTGCTCTTGGGCACTGAGACGACGACGACGACTCGCAACCCCGGCAAGGCGCGGGTCAGCGAAGATATTGCTTCATTGCGTCGTCGGCTGCCTCTTAAATTTTCGAACGAGCAACTCTTATCGTCGCTTCACTCGGACCAATATAGTATCTCCCTTCTTCTGAATTCGCCATCCACGATTCGTCTTGTTCGCCGGCGAGCCGGAAAACGACTCAATTTGGATTGCCGCCGGTTAATCGGCAAATTACCGATCACATACCGAATAGATGCTGAGAATGAGAATTAAGCCGTATACCCGTCGACCTAAGGCGAAATCTTAATATCCACGGTATAACAAAAAAATAGTACATAAAATCATTGAATGAAAAAAAAAATTAATTACATTTGGACTGCCAACGGTTAGTCGGTGATTGATCGATTACATACCGAATAAATCAATCAATATATCAATGCTCAATAGATGCTGAGAATGAGAATTAAGCCGTATATCGGTCGACCTAAGGCGAAATCTTAATATCCACGGTATAATAAAAAAATAGTACATAAAATCATTGAATGAAAAAAAAAAATTAATTACATTTGGACTGCCAACGGTTAGTCGGCGATTGATCCATTACATACCGAATAAATCAATGGATATATCAATGCTCAATAGATGCTGAGAATGAGGATTAGGTCATATACTGGCCGATGCAATGCAATATCTTAATAACGACGATATAATAAATAAATATTATATAAAATAATTGAAATAAAAAATTTAATTAAATTTTGACGGACTCCGGTTGATCGGCGAGTGATCGATTAAATACCGAATAGAGGCCGAGGTCGAGGATTGAGCCACATACCCAGATGTTGATTTTGACAAAATCTTAATATCCACGGTATAATGAACAATAAAAATTAAAAAATTAATTAATTTACCGTCCCCGTGTGTGTTTCCTCACACGGAAACTCACGGGAAATCACAAAGGCAACGGGGACGCAGAGAAATCAATAATCGTACCAAAAAAAAAATTATTACCGAAAAATAAGAAAAAAAAATCATATTTGGATACTTCGTAATCGAGTGGAACCCCACTCGATTACGAAGTGGTCAGTATAGCTACCATCAGTTATTCTTTTCGTTCCCCCAAAAAAGATATTTATCAAAAATGTTGCCTCTAATCAGCGCTCAAATTTTATGCCAAGATTCGAAACATGCGAATTATGCGAAAGACACACCAGATCTATAAATCGCTGTTTCGTATCATCAGAAAAGTGTCAAATCAGTCTCGCACTTTTCAGATAGACAACTATTTTTTTCGGAGAAACGATAAATCATCACCCGTCTCGACGTCACCGATTAATTCCACGAAAATCAGTCTCGTCGGTCTTGGCCTGTGCTGCCCTATCGGGGAGGATCGACGAACTCGTATCCGCGTCGTGGCTCGCGGCGATAAGTCGAATCGGGAATATTGTGCAGAGACATAAATATACATTGTATCGCGGTAGCCGAGTGGAAAATCGATTCGCGGAACGGCCGCCGAAGGAAGTCATGAGATCGATCTTGGACGAGTAACGCGCTCGGGCCGACTCTCGCTGACCGCTGCACAAAGAGAGAACAAGAGACAGAACTCGGATCTCCCGAGAAACAAGAAGAAGTCGCGGCTTCGGAGCCAGTGGAAATTTCGTGACGTCAGGGACATCGAGTGCAGGGCGTTTTTTTTCCGAGAAGTTGCGAAGAATCACGCGAGTTTATTAACACACACACACAGACACATACACACACATGGTGTGGGATAATTATAATGTAAAATATACGCTCTCGGCGAACGCTGCTCGGGGCGTACTTGCTCGCGCTGACCCGTCCCGACCTATGAACCCCCAACCGCGAGTCCCTCCACTATTTCAGTCTCTCTTGTTCTTATTATTCGGCTTTATGACTCGCCGAATCGATCACTGGACTCAGCTTGTGCATACTCGGCGAGTAGGGGGGATTGGGGAAAAATGGGGAAGCTAAGAAATGAAACCTGCTACCACGATACCGATACCATAGGGCCATTGCTTGTCACACAAAAAGTGTATTGGCACCCGTTTTAGAAGGATGTTTTAAAAAAATCATCTGGGGCAAAATGGGGTACCCTTCGATTTTACTCGTGGCAACTTTTGTCAGCTAGATACAAAAAGTCCTGACAGCGAGATTGTTCTGACATCGAGGCTGTTCTGACAGCGAGACTGTTCTGACAGCGAGACCATTCTGACAGCGCGACAGTCCTGGCAGCGAGACAGTCCTGACAGCGATAATTTTGGGGCACCCCTTTTTGCCCCGTATCGGTATCGCGTTCGTCTTCCCCGTTTTGCCCCGTTCTCCCCTGCGCTACTTTCTCCCTTACTATTATGATTTCAACTGTACTCTTGATTCTGATCTTGACTGCTGAAAAGTTGGCCAAATGTTGTGACTAAAATAATTACTTTCAAATCCTAACTAGATATATGTTTTTCGCTGTTTTGACTACATTGGCGATTCCCAGCAAAAATGAAGCTTATGGCATAAGAAATAGTTTCTGGAATCGAAGAAGACGATGAATGGATGGTAATTGTTTCGTCAATTGACGCTGATAGAAAATTACTGTCGCGGCACATCTCTAAACCCGCACTGAGAAAAAGGATGGTATTTCCTACTATAGCGAATAGTTTCCAGGGGGAACGTCTATATAGATACTTTCTGATAGTATATATTCAATTGATTAAACTATAATTATGCTTGCAATCATGGTGTTTTGTTATTGTTGTAACTATAAAATGTAAACGTTCCGCGTGGAAACTATTTTTTATGGTAAAAAATCAGACTTGTTGCTTTTACTATGTAATTTTTTCTCAGTGCGCGATCGTCATGCGACTGTCGGATACACGATTCAGCTTGGGCCAATTATTCTTGTACCATGCGGAATACGAGCTTGAGAATATAAAAATTGATTTGTAAACTGTCGGTAAAAAATTTCTTTTCATACAATAAAAAGACAGAGCAATAAAATTTAGGGTAAAATTGGTAGATTTTGAAAGGTCTACACAATGCCGATTTACTGAATAATCCGGTGATTCATATTCACCTCATTTACCCTATTATAATTTCTTTGATATCGACGTTACCAAACTGAACTTGACTCTTTTAATCTTAAGCGAGATGTCTTTGTTAGCCTCCCCGTTTTGTCCAGTCCTTCTGCCGACCAAAAATCTCTCCCGACATATCCACGCACTCGGTGCGCAGCTCGGTCTGCGCAGAAGCTGAGGTGGCAGAAAATGCTTTCCGATCGAGACACGAACCGAGCTTTTCCGACGGGGCACGAAACTTCGTGAGAAATCCCATTAAAGTCAATGACTCTTTACAAAGTAACCGAATTCTATGGACTCTCAGGAAAAACCTTAAATTTTCATGCTCCAAATTTCGTTACATTTTATTTTTTATTTTATTATTTTAGTTACTTTGTTACACTCCCGAAACTCTGTGCGTGAGAGTCTCGAAGTCTTTTTTAAATACCATCTTTAATGGCTTTCTAAGAGTCAGTTTTTAGCGCTTACGGCAATAAACGTTCGATCGGGGCTATAAATCATTATTAATGCCGTATATAAAGTCGAGGACGAGGTGACGCGGTCGAGAGCGCCATATACGCACTGTACTTCGGAGCGCAGCGTCAAGCGAAGACGAGGAGGAGGACGGAGCGGAGAAGGAACGAGAAAAAAAAATCTTAAAGTTTGAGGGGCAAGGCATGCGAGTTTTCACACGTAACATCACTCTCGTAGGTCCTCTCCGCTCTAATACCGCGTACAACGCGTCTCCTCTTTTTCACTGGCGTTTCGAGAAACGTTTCCGTAGCTTTTGGTAAGTCGAGCGAAGGCGTCAAGAGGGTTAACCCTCTTCTTCGCCACCATATGGACCATGTTTGAGACCCAACTCTCGCGAGGCTTAAGGAAGGTTCGGGACGACCGTCTCGAGGACTCTGGTAAAAAGCGATCGCTCATGAATTTCGACACTTTGCATATTGGCGAACATCATTCATTATTCACTCGGAAAGAGTGAATTATGAAGATCCCTAAATCCCGCGGGATAACTTCAGTTTGGTAAAAAAAATAAAACTACATTTATCGTGTAAATTTTGCGATGTTTTTTTTATCAACGAACTATATTTTTATCGAAAAAAAATTATAACATTAACGAGCAAACGATCGTGGAACTTTGTGGACGAACATTTTTGTTAAATGTACAAAGTTTCTTTTTTTTTTTACTGTGTAAACCCTAATTAGTGACATTTGTCGGTAACTAGTCTTCCGTCCAATTTTTGAAGAATGAGAACACTTTTGTGCCCCAACTCAATATTTGAGTCGCGCACAAAAAGAAGATCCCAAATGCTCTGAATCGAGAAATCCTAAACGATACATTAACCGACAGATTCCTGCGAGTATCTAAAGCTCGGCAAGTCGAGGATTTCTAAACCCCGCAGGTTAACTACAGTTTGGTATAAAAATAAAATGAAATTTTTCGTGTCGACTTTACAATTTTTTAAAATTCATTCTTGTACCATCGATCCATGCTTGGATCGAAAAAAATGTTTGTTAAATGTACAAGCTTTATTTATTTTTTACTGTGTAGACCCTAATTGGTGACATTTGTCGGTAACGAGTCTCCCCTGGAATTTTTGAAAGAATAGGAACAATTTTGTGCACGAACTCAATATTTGAGTCGCGCACAAAAAGAAGGTTCCAAATGCTCTGAATCGAGAAATCCTAAATGAAACATTAATCGACAGATACCTGCGAGTATCTGAAGATCGGTAAGTCGAGGATTTCTAAACCCCGCAGGATAACTTCAGTTTGGTACAAAAACAAAATCAAATTTTTCATGTTGTTTTTACAATTTTTTGATTCCTTCTTGTACTATCGATCCATGCTTGGATCGAAAAAAATGTTTGTTAAATGTACAAGATTTATTCATTTTTTACTGTGTAGACCCTAATTGGTGACGTTTGTCGGTAACGAGTCTCCCCTTGAATTTTTTGAAAGAATAAGAACAATTTTGTGCACGAACTCAATATTTGAGGAACTCATTTTTGAGTCGTCGATGATCGTAGTTGCGCCGTGAAGACCCTATTAATGCTCTGAATCGAGAAACCCTAAACGATATATCGATCGACAGATCCTCGCGAGCGTCTGAAGCGCGGCAAGCCGATTTATGGTATTTCGTAGACCAGCATCGTTCGTTTTGGCTCGAGGCAATAACGGCTCTGCACCGAAGGGAGGGTCACTAACCCCTATTTATCTTCGCGGCTCGCTGTCTCGCTTTCCTCGCTGTCTCTCCGTCTCTATCGCGTCTTTTATCTTTGCCTCTATTATAAACAAACGAACGCGCGAGAGAGCTCACTGATCCATCGAGAGTTCTGCTAACGAGTCTCTAGTCGATTGGTATCCGACTAATATCTGCTCCGCGACTTCCATTCCCTCTGTGGCGTTCGAGAAGCGTATCGCTCGCAACTATATTAAAAAAATATCGAGATCGATCCTCGACGATTATCGTAGGATCGCCGATTTTTGCCTCCTCACAGAGGAAGCTTTGTTAAAAAAAAATAGAGATTTTAATGAAAACGCATTCAGAATGTTCCAAAACATCGAAATATCACTTTTCCATTACTTATTTGTGAACAATGACATTGTAAAGAAATTTTGTTTGAAAATTAATCAACGGCATTGGAAGCTTTTTTTACATAAACTGTTTCTGAATTTTTAGACACATGTTGCAATTTTACCGTAAAGTTTTATCTTAAATTAAAATTATTGTAAATTTCAGGCAAAATATTTATAATTTTAATATCAGGTGTTAAAATTTTACCAAAAAAGTACATTAATTTTCAATTAATTTAAGTAATGTAAGCGAACTTCAAATTCGAGGATATTAAATTTACAATTTATTTTTACAGTGAAATTTTTTGAGAAATTATCCCCAGTAAATTTGGTTGCCATCCAAGAATCAAAGCTGGACATTAAAATCTTGAAGGGTTCCCGCTTTTGGCTGGTAGATTTTTTTTACCACAGTGTTTGCGCTGTCGGAGCAAACAGGTATAACAGCCTGGAAAACACAAGTTCTCCTTTATACGAGCGCGTCCGGGTGAACGTCCAGGAATCCTCGCCGGTTGAATTTTTCGACGGAAGAGTAAATATTAATAAAGTTCCGGTTATATCAAAACGTCGAGTTAAAGGCGTCATTAACGATCCCGGAGGTTGAAACAATTTCGTGCGTCTCGACTTGCCCTAAAGGTCGTATATATATAAAGCTAGATTTACCGGAAGTGTGCGAGCGGAGATCAAGAAGTGAAAGCGGAAAAAAGTCGAGTCTTTATTTGCCATTTCCCAAACTCGCGTGAGATACAGGCACGATATTCCCAAGGCTTTTCCAGGCCTCGGTCCTTCGGTTTCACGTTTACTTTCGCACATCCTTTCCCGGATATAACACGAAGCAAAGGGAAAACGACTGGCTTCTCGCTGCAGTCGGCATCGCTTTATCTTTGATCTCGGCGGAATCTCGAAGGTTTCCGGTCGGGCCATTGCAACGAGTGCGGTATTCTGACCTTTTTGTTTGTCGAACAATCGTACAGTCGAAAGAGTAGAGAATCCAATTACAATTGTAATCAGATATCCAACTCTTATTTGTCACCCAATTGCATTTTCTTACCTCAGAAAAATCCATCTTAGAAACACCATTTTTAAAGGTGATTTTGGAAAATTACCCCGCGCATAAAATGAATTATAAATTATAGAAAAAACTGCATCGAATATCCAACTCTTAATTGTCACTCAATTGCGATTTGTTATTTTTTAAAAAATCTATGTTAGAAATGCAAATTCTAAAAGGTAATTTAAAAAAGTTACCTCGCACATAAAGTGAATTATAAATTATAGAAAAAAAACTGCCAAGTGCTGGCACTCGAGTAAGCCGGTGCATAATGGTGAGCTCTTGAGAACGACAGAAATTAATATGTGTATCGATGTGCACGATGGGTGTCGAGAGTTGAGGGCGTTTGGGCCGTATCGGATTACGACGATTTTCTTTCTCTCATTTTTTTTTTTTTTTTTTTTTTTTCGTCGTGTCAAACCTGCGGCAGAGTCGAGAGAAATATATACCCACTGGACCATTTCACGGATCCGTCGAGGCCCATTAGTTCCTCGGTTCACTCCGGTCGTTCTATTCCTCTTACGAGAAGCTTGCGAGAGAGGGTGAACGGAAAAAAAAGGCCATGAATATCCCGAAGACTACTTATTATCGGGCCTCGTCTCGTAACGCCGCAATCATTCTCTCTCAGACTCATTCTCGATTTTTATCGAGTAATATACGAGCTATGAAGAATCGATAAGCACGGACTACCGCGCGGGAAACGCAGTTGTGCGCCCTTCCTCTTGCGACGCCTCAAGTGGACGTGGCCGCGGTAACGCAGCCCAAAATCGACGTTTAGGCATATTCGTACCTACCGTTAGTCGTAAAAACGGTGAAGATGGACCACCATTTATGTATGTTTTTTTTTTTAATTTTAGCATTTTTGCAATTTTATGTTGAAAAATGACTTTTTATAAAAAAAGTTATCCAGGAAAACTCTACTGTTTTTTTGTGCACAGTGTGAATTGTATCACCGACTCTTCACTTATTCTTCAGTGTTTTCGGTTGCGTATTTTCATTCAACTGATGGCAAATGATATTCTGAAAATATTAACATGCAATAGCACTTAACAGTGTAAATTTTTTCGACAAAATCAACATTTAGGAATATGTAATACCTATCGTTAGTCGTAAAATTGGTGAATATGGACCACCATAATCGCATGATGTTTTTTTTCCATTTTAGGATTTTAGCAATTTCATGTTGAAACAGAACAATTTTCTAGGAAAAAAATAATTCAATAATTCTATTGTTTTTTTTTCACAATTTGAATTTTATCACCGACTCGCCACTCATTGTTTACTATTTTCAATTGCGTTTTCCTATCCAACTGATGGCAAATGGTATTCCGAAATACCATTAAGCAATAGTGTGAAATTATTTTTCTACCATTTTATTCCATCTTAAGAATAATCATTAATCTCCTCAATTTTTTCCAATTTTTCTTCGGCCTTTTCGAGCACCTCTTAATTATCGATACGTCCCAAGTGTTTGCCGACAGTGAAAAGGAATTTAGCGTCGGTCCGGCTCGGTATGTACGATCTTCAGTGCACACAGACGTTCGTTCCGAGTCGCGAACAACGTAACCCAGACTGCGTGGCGTAACTTGAGAACGCGTCGAGCGGCGGTCAGAAATGCGTGCACACACGCACCGGGGTTGCCAGGACCCACAGCGCGGTGCGGCCTCTCGGACCCTGGCGGCAAGTGTGTCTCTTATTTTTTTGTCCTATTTTTTCACCGTCCTTCGATTTCATATTTTTTTACGCCTGTGTCGTGGTGTCTTCCGCAATTTTAGCGCCACCTCGTAAAGCGATCGGCCTGTTATCCTCAGCCGCCCGGGGTTGTGATAAACGGGCTGCTGCTAGACTACGAACACCAGATCTCAAGCCAGTTCTGCTAGACCTCTGGACGCGAAGCCCTGTGCTCAAGATCAGACCGTGTTTTTCACTTGTTTTGAAATGGGGCGTATTCGCCTCTATCGATAATTTTTTTACAATTTTTGTTTAGTCTGGCAAGCTTTAATGTACTTGTCAAAAAATTCCGATCAGTTTTTTTTTTTACAATTTCTCATTGCGGTGAATTTAATTTCCGGGTATGACGAGACCTGGAGCTGTTTCCCTTGATCACAGGCCTGTATTCAAGATCGGACCGTGTTTTTCACTTATTTTGAAAAGGGGCGTATGCGCCTCTATCGATATTTTTTTTCCAATTTTTTAGTCTAACAAGCTTTAATGTATTTGTCAAAAAATTCCGATCAGTTTTTTTCCAATTTCTCATTGCGGTAAATTACTTTCCGGGCACATCGAAACCCGCAGGTGTTTCCCTTGATCACAGGTCTGTTCTCAAGATCGGACCGTGTTTTTCACTTATTTAGAAAAGGCGCGTATTCGCCTCTATCGATCATTTTTGTCCAATTCTTTACCCTGCAACAAGGTCAAATGTACTTGTGAAAAAATTCCGATGTGTTTTATTCCAATTTCTCACTGTGATAAATTAATTTCCGGGTATGACGAAACCCGGAGGTGTTTTCCTTGATCACAGTCCTGTACTCAAGACCGGACCGTGTTTTGTCACTTATTTTGAAAAGGCGCGTATTCGCCTCTATCGACAATTTTTTTCCAATTTTTTTACCCTGCAACAAGCTTTGATGTATTTGTCAAAAATTTCAATCTCTTTTCTCAATTTCTCACTGTGATAAGTTAATTTCCGAGCACGACGAGGCCCGCCGGTGTTTCCCGCGCGGATCCACTGGCGCGTCTCGTATTTTCTCAATATCCACGAATTCCACCCTCTCTAGGCTGAAATGAAAATTTAAAAAGCGATATTTCCTAAATCGTGCGTAACTTCATTTACCGAAACGGGGAATATAATACCGGGCGACCGAGCGCTGCTCTTATACGAAAGCGAAAATCGAGGGAGAAATGAGGAAAGAGGGGGAAGAAGAAGAAGAAAAAAACGGTAGAGAGAAGAAGAGCAGTAAATCAGAGGACCGTGGGTCAAGGGTCGAAAGAGTCGGTGCAGTTCACGAGAATCCGTGAGCAACCAACACTCGTGCAGTTGCACGAGCGTAACAGGGTATTGCGACGGGAGGCTTTGGAGCGACCTGGGATTCGAGAACGCAGCCGGTTCAAACAGTGCCCACCCTATTAGTTCGGCCGAGATACGGCGTTTTACGTCGCTAAACGCTTTTTGTCGAAATCGTTAAAGCCAGATGTACAAAAAAAAAGAGTAGGTAATAAAATAAACATATCACAGTCATTTACGATTGTTCGAGGCTCGGAAGGAATCACATACCGATAATCTCTCAAATTTATGAAGATATTTACCACGCATCGTGGATGATCCTTCGCGTCGACAAAAGTACGTTCAAAAAAATATATGAAAAACTGAACACTATTCATGCGCTGTCGAGCCCGAAAGCGAAACATTTTCTCACGAAAACATGATCAATTATGAATTATCAATTATCAATTATCAATTATCAATTATCAATTATCAATTATCAATTATCAATTATCAATTATCAATTATCAATTATCAATTATCAATTATCA
>JAPYZD010002510.1:0-15679 GCA_030522725.1 Ichneumoninae sp. B BG-2022a | reverse complement strand
TTTTTTCAGATTTTTACACCATCAAGAAGTACTTGCAATTTTTTCTTATTGTTGTCGAACTTATGCGAAGTCAGCGCGCAGCGAGACTCCCTCCTTAATATCCCACCGCTATTTCTCCAAATACTTGCAATGTAGAATTTTTAAAAACAAAAAAAGAATAAAATGAACGAGGTCATCCTCGGAAACGTTTAACGAGACTTGGAGAGTTACGCGATGCCTCTTTATAGCTATGCACATCTCCGGTGTGGAGGGGGAGGGGGGGGGAGGAGGGTAGCGCGAAAAGTCTTGAAATACCGAAAAGTCGGCGGTACCACTTGCGCGCACTTGCCTGGGCATTTCCTTCTCTCTTTTTTTTTTTTTATTCGGTTTCTCTTTCTCGGAGGCTCTCGGCGGTGCGGAGCAAAAGTTTTATTTAAGTACCCGGACCGATGGCGTGCGCGCCGGCTATGGGCTAGGGGTTGGGTGGAAGCTCTCAGTGCACAGGAAAAAAGTACGGGAGGAAGGAGTAGAGAGTCGCCGCCGGAGTTGAGCTCCGGGGGCCCCCCATGTATCCAAAAAGCAATATAAAAGTGCTCGCGTCCTCTCTTCTTTTTTCTCCGGCTTCGACTTTATATCCCTCCTTACGTAGTTTACTAGTCCCCACGCAGCGAATCGTGCCATCCACTTCTTCCTCTCCATCGGTATCGAGCAATACGATAAATATGTATGCATTATCGTGCGGACTCGGAGGCGCATATACATGTATATATATATACGTAGAGCGTAGGAATCGGGTCGAAGAAGAAAAGAGGCTATACGGAGATGAAAACTAAAGTCCAAGTAAAAAAAAAAAACGATGCCAAGTATACCGTCGGAGTATCCAAATTGAGTGACGAGAAAGAGTAGGAAGTAAGAAGATAAAGGAAAAGTACGGGGGAGGTAAGGGAGCTAAGAAGAAAAATCGAGAATATACATTGTATCCGGCAGAGAGATTAAGAAAAGTAAAAAGGGGGGAGGGGGGTTCGGCGGGACGGTATATAGCTAGCAAAAAAATTTGTTGCAGGTAACGGGATTAAGCGTGCCAGTGCAAGCCCGTTACCGGGATCATCCCTCGTGACGCGAGGAAACTTTGCACTTGGCAACTTTTAACGCTCCCCGCCGCAAAATCCCATCCAACGTGGAAGCGCACCAAGCACCGGCACGCCGGTAGCAAAATCCTCGCCCTTCTCTTCTTTTTTTTTGTTTGTTTTTTCGTCTCTCGAGCTCTCTTATTTTGCCACTCTCCAGCCCCATCGTTCTCGTTCTTTGTCATTGTTACTAACGCTCTTTTTATACTCGGGACTCTCGACGAGCCCACTCGCCTCTGCCTGCCCACTTTTACTCTCCTTTCTTTATCTCATACACTGCTCGGCCGCTGTTCCTCCGTTTCTCGGTGCAGCCGCCGCTTGTCGGGCGAGAAGATAGCGAAGCGGGGTTGTCTGTTTAGCCACGGGATATCTCTGCTGCGAAAACTTTTTCAAGCTTTACCACCCCCCCCCCCCCCACCCCCGCCGTGTTTTACCATACCTTCCGTATTATCCGAAAAAAGGCGAGCGTGCTAGCCATTAAACGAGCCAAATTCTTCTGCGAGATCTTTTTCGAGTATATGTATATATGTTTATGTGTGTATATTCGTCTCGCGTGTCTCAGCGAGGATTACGGTAAATATGCAAATAAAACCTATATTTATGTGTTTCAGGCCTCCGGCGGTTGCGCCAAGACGGACGGAAGACGTGGACGAATAAAAAGTGTAAGAGGACGTGCCTTCTGTGCAAGAGTGCGATTTTCGATGCTTTTATTTTTATTTTATTTTTAAGATATAAATTTAATTTTTTTATTTTTCATTTCGAGCAAAAGCCTGAGGCAACGAGATATCTTTCCTACCGACGTTAGGAGAGCTCTCATGACTCGTCTGAACTTCGCGGTTTCGATGCAGGTTGCGAAAAGTTACCGGATTCGAGTTTCACCGATAGCCGGAACGACAGGCAGAGATTCATTTCCAAAAATCTACACTACGCGTATTGAATAGAATAGAATGGATGTTTATTTGGCCTGGGATAAAATCCCCTAAGGACCAAGCAGCAAAGAAAGGCGATACTATTATATAGTTAAAGTTTGACTATATAGTTGTCGATGACACAATATTTATGTAACTTTGGGACTAAGTTGTGGCGATCCCCCGTGCCGAGAACACTTTGCTGCGTAACTACGCACTATCGTGTAACGATGGAAAGGTAAAACCAAGAGTCTATAACGGTCGTAATAAAAGTCTCTGGTTCTCTCGCCTCTCTCCCACCCGTATTATTTTTGCCGAGAGGAAGGGAGAGACCGGAGGATGGGAGGAGGTAAAAAAAAAACAAAAAAATAAACGACGGAGACAACGTTTATCCCCTTATCCCGTTTACGTGCCTCGTCGTCATGGGGTCCGCGAGTTTGTCCCAACCCCCGTCGCCCTATCACATTTATTTTTATACAAACACCCACACACGCACACAGTCTCTCACTTTTGAGAGCGAATAACAGTAAGCTGTACCTTGAGCTCGCGAAGCATTATTCGCGTTAACGAGCTGCGAACGAAACATGACAAACAACGCGGGTTGGGTGGGGTAGTTGGGGGAAAGTTAAAAGCGTGTACGAACGACAAACTCGCGATGGCGATCGTCGTTCGGGCTCGTTCTCTCTCTCCGGAGGAAAATTTATGCGTGAATACAGGATGAATCGCGGGCGCGGAAGTTAGCTCATCGTGTATCCAGCCGTAACACAACGAGCTGGCAGATAGCAGTGTCCAGCCGCGTCTATAGGCGGAATACAATGGGCCAGAGAGGAGGAGGAGAACGAGAGAGCGATATCGAAGTCTCCGCACACACGTAAACACCCCTTTGCACGGGGACCAGGATTCGCGCGGCCGCGACGCTTTATCCACCCCTCTGGGGCTCGGCAGCCCCCTCGGGATCTCACGCGTCGCACACGGTGCGGTCGGCGCTAATTAGCTCAATTAACCGGCTAGAGAACAGGAAAGAGGGGCTGAGCAGAGAGAAGTTTCCACCGATTTACCTCGCTATCGCAGAATCCCTACAAATTGTTAGCATTTTTTTATTTTCACAAACCGTTCCGCGTCGACAATTGTTGTATTTAATGTTTTCTTTTTTTTTGTTTCAGTTTACCCTTTCATCTTTTATTGTAACGTACAGTAAGGCTGCCGCAGGAAATTTCGCTCATTTAACGCGGAGTCCCAGTGGCACGAGTGCCCGGCGCAAAAAGGTCATTGAACTGTAAAAATAATTTTGTCAGCTCATCTCCACTCTCCGCTCTTGCTCGCGCTTTTGGGTTACATCGTCTCCCCCCACCGCGGGAAGCTTTTGTTACGGTGTTGCACTGTCGCATCCCGAAGTGGGTTTGGGAGGGGGGGTCGGATGATTGGCCGTTGATCCTCGTGAGATTGATGGACATGTTTCGAGTGCGTGACACGGGCGTGTATCAGTTTCACGTGGCCGAGTAGAACTAGCCACTCGGCCGTATCGGTTTTCGCGGGAGCGTGGATCTCTCTCCCTCTCTATCTCTACCGGTTCCCTCCACCGCATATCCTCTCGACGCGACAGCTCGCGTGACGAGTCCTCCCTGTAACCAGGAATCGGTATAGATGTATGGATCGCGTACACATCCCTTCGAGCTTTCCCTCCCTCCCTCTCTCCGTCTCCTCTGTGTGTATACAATGTATGTATAGATACGTGTGTGCATACACGTACACACACGCGAGTACTCACGTTACCGCGGTAATGCCGCATAATCCGTGGGGACGCGTCGTTGCCATACTGCGCTTTCCGTCCGTACTCTTCACACACTCCGGTCGGGGCTTTTGGCCACTGAGCTTTTCACTCTGCCCGAGCCCGGCGGAGTGTGATATATCGCGCACTCATTTTGCCCTCCGATTTCCTCCCTCTCGTTGATCCAGATGATGAATGAGCACGGACTGACCCACCCGGAATCGGGGTGGGGCTGGAGGGGGCTTTATAATCACATTTCGAGTGTGCTGAATGTGTCGGGCCGGCCTCGAGTCGCATCATTCAAGCGCAGCGACAGAGGCAGCGACCGGCAATGGTACCCGGGCAGTGTGGCGTTCGCCGGCCACCGGGGCTTACCAATTGGCCATTTACTCGATACCCAGATCCAATTGCCTGTATCGCCGGGCAATGTGGGACCCCAGCCTCCCGCGGACGTGGCGTGCTTATCTATGCGTCGACCGCAGCTACCGCCCCACCCCCACGGACCTCTTCTGGGCTACTCGACGATTTGTACGCGCACGCAACGCTTATCCAAACACCATGGGATATCCCGCTCGAAATTCCAACTAACTCGATACACTCTCTGCTCCACATTACCCGTTGAGCGTAGATTGTAGAAATTATTTTCTTTTTGGTTTCTGCGATGTGATGAAGTAAGGTCGGTGACTCTGGATACTCCTGCAGAGTCAGGGCGACGCATGGAAACTTACAGAGAGATTGAGATTGTTTTATATGCCCTGGCAAGCTTTGGGCCAAATAGTAGAGATTGCAATAGTAGTGATAACAGAGATTGACCATTTTTTTACTATAAACTAAGAATATAAAAAATAATACAGATAAGAAGATGGAAAACAAAAATAATATCGTACAAGTCTTACAAAGAACCCGAAAAAGGAAGAAAAAAACAAAAAATGAAGAAAAAATAATTAAAAAGGGGGAAAAACCCAAAGAAAATACTCCGCAAAAAGTGTGGCTGCCCCCCTCCCCCTCCCCCAAACCAAAATAAAAAGTTAGGAAAAAATTCGCCCACAAAAGGATTAAAAGTATTAAAAGTAGTACTACGGGGTATTTCCCCGTAAAGGATTAAAGTAGTAAAGTAAACTAAAATACTAAAGCGTAAATCAAAAGAGATGAAAGGAGTTGTTTCGAGTACTACAAAACTTACTCACGCACTAGAAAAATTTCGTAGAAACTTTCTTGTATCGAATAATGCGATCAAATAATAGTCCATTATACAGTAATGACTAAATATAAGAATAAAAATCAATGGTAATTGTACAACCAGGAAAATTCTAACAGAAAATAATATAAAAGGTGATAAAATAAAAGAAGCAAAGAGAGACTGGTAGAGACCCACGGAGCAAATACCCTTC
This sequence comes from Ichneumoninae sp. B BG-2022a, assembly GCA_030522725.1. NCBI lineage: Eukaryota > Metazoa > Arthropoda > Insecta > Hymenoptera > Ichneumonidae > Ichneumoninae sp. B BG-2022a. The sequence goes on along the minus strand of JAPYZD010002510.1, from coordinate 10,506 downwards.
CAGTATATTCACATATATATAAAGAGTGATGACTGTTATGGGGGTGGAGGTTCGTTTGTTCGAAAAGTAATTAAAAACTACTTAACGGCGCAACACATCCTAATTTATATGCGGCTTCGGGCGCGTTATGCAAATATGTGTTGTCCCGATGAAGGAGCTATTATCGGAATGTCGCGAGTCAACGGGAGAGAGAGGACTCGACGATTACGTGGTGGCAACTGTGATCCAGCGGGTGTATAGTCTGTTATATTCGCGGCGTGATCTCTTGCTCCCTCCCGCCCTCGTTCGCCCGTCTATAGTGTCTACACAGTGTACATATAGTGTACGTATGACCCCGCGGTCGTTATAACGTCGGTTAGTCGAGCAGGGGTGCGTCGAAGCGTGAAATTACCGTCCGGATATCACCGAGACTCCGCTCGTGCACACCAACCCCTTTCCATCTTTCGCGTTCCCTACCGTGGGCATGATGCTCGTATACACACCCGAAACGCGACCTAACCGTTGGCTCGTGTTTTATTCGTTACACGACGTACTTTTTCTTGAAAAAAAAAATATATATATATACATATAATTTTTTTTTCATCGTATACTTCACTGCAGCTTATCCCTGACAGTATCGACGCTGGTCGACCGAACATTTTTTTCGCATGACGTGGATACAAACTGGAATGGGAATGGAGATATCGACGATTCTGAATCGGCTGGAGTCCTCCGGCGATAATTCACACGATCCGGGGTGGCCAGGCCCCGCCCGCTCGGAGAAGCCAACGTGCGGAAAATGCCACGGAATCACGGAATCTACTACCGGATATTTCGATGCAAATTTAACGTCGCCGTGGATGCGTAACGGAGAACCGGATATGCGCGAGCGCGCCAGTGCAATGTGCCCCCGCTGGTGCACCAATTTTTCGAGCTGCGATCTCGTTGCCGTTATTATTTTTATTATTTACATCGGGGAATGGCGGAAAGTCCGGGAGAGGAGTCTGTTACGATATGACAAAAAAAAAAAAAAAGAAAAAAAGAAAGAAGAAGAGAGAAGGTTCGATGTACAGCCGGCACGGAAGCATCGTACAAATGGGAACGAACAGAAAATTCTCTAATTGGATCGCGTCATCGTCCCCGTCGGAACGACTTTTCGTTAACGAAAGGGCATTCGCCGAGTTCGATCTCAGAATATTGGAGGAGGACGGAAAGGTCTGGGAATGGTAACGAGAACCGTGCCGATCACCGTCCGCTTTCTCGATTCCCACTCGACCGTGCAGCTCTACGTGCCGACTCGAACGAATTATTATTTTCTATAATACGAACGAGGATGGAACGAAAAACATCGGTAAGAAGTGCACACCCACGCTGGAAAAAAGCTCTAGTCACGAGGGAGCTCGTTACAAAACCCGCACTCGCCGGGCAGGGATAGTACGACGATAACTCAACGTTATTTCTAGCGACTTCCGGTCGCGCATCCGGTGTAGTTGTCGTATCGGCGGTATGTCCTGCACGTCGTCCGTTATTGGCTCGCACCGATGAACAACGGCACGACGGAGGATAGATAAACGTGAAAATTGAGTACGAGAAAATAAAATCGAGTGTACGTCTGCCAGGTACGCGAGATAGAGATGACCCGGACCGTACTTCGGGAAATCCTGGAAGTGGGTAACGATCTCTACCGGTTCGCCGTCGGAGGAACAAGAGGAACTGCCGGCGGCTCGAAGCGGAGGAAGAGCAGCGACGAAGAATGGACCAGGAGAGGAGAAAAGAGGCGAACGATAAAGTACAGTAAGAAAATGCGCGAACTCTGCAAAGAAGAGAAGATGGATATCGGGGAGGCGAAGAGTGAGGCGGTCCTCCGATCGAGTAGTCTCGGCTACTGCCGTGGCACCACTTTACGACTCTCAATATTTCACGATAAATCGTCGATTCTTCTCGCTTATGATCCGCCTGTAAATCACTGCGGGTCGATGGAGGGGGTGGGGGGGGGGGAGGGGCACGTGGGGCCACCCGTGGGTCTTGTTCCGTTCCACCGCGAAAACCGAGCGCCGGGTGTGAGGCCGCAGCGGGAAAGGGGTGCGGTCGTACGGCCGCGCGAACGACGAGGGCTCGTAAATTTTGTGTAAAATAAAAGAGAGAGGAGGCAAAAAGTCGGCAGGGCTTTCGCGTCGGTGGCTTTTCTACGGGGAACGAAATCGAAGCCGCGCCGAGGAGGGGAAAATCGCGCGTTAAACCAGCGAGAGATAGACCCATAGAACGGGGCTCACTGTCTTCCGCCCCTTGGGCGCGTTCCTGAGGCAACTTCCGTAACGAATAAAACATATTCGTATCCCATCGAACTATTCGTGGGCCATGAGAATTATTTATTTTAGGTATAGTCATTTAACTATTGCTAAATATCATGGGTATCGGACATATTAGTGTGTTGTTTGTAAGCCTTGAATTTTGTTGTTGATTAGTTATTAAAATGCCCACAGCGTCGCTACTGTTTATCGACAGTGTTCGTCACCGGCAGTGTCGTCAAGCACACGCGTGCGGATGGTTGTATCGGAAATAAGCTCCTTTATTTCAATTAAAAAACTACAGTGGGGCTCGTTGTCACGAGGAAAATGATTGTCTAACACTCGTAGAAGCTCCGGGAATCTGTGGGAGTGTAGGCAATATCGGGAAATACGTAAACAAATCGGAATCGAGTGAAATGTGTGTGTACCGTAGCGAGTGTGGTGGTTGACCACGTGCTGCACAGCTAACCCTCGGACTCGGAATTATCGGCGAAAAATGTTGAATCCATCGCGTTATTATCGTTTCCCGATCGTTAATTTTTTTCGGAAAATAATGAGTGATCGAACGGTTATGCACGAATTTTGTGAGATTTTTCGGGTTTTACGAGTCAACGAGCCACGGGGTCGACACGCACGGACGGTGTCTCAGCTGACCGCGCGTAGCGGTTATGTTTGAATCGGTCTCGTAAGCTCGGCGTGTTTCGTGCTGTTCACTTGTCGAACAAATTGAAAAAATGAGTGCGGTGTTTGATCATTTTCAGGGATATTGAAAACAATTGGGATGTTGATATACCGGTCGACGCGTCCATATAACCTATATGCTCTTCCAGTCCATCGGAGAGCCAGAACTCCGAGCGAATATCAGTTTATTAATTTTTTTTTTGTAAATATTACAGAGTCATCGGTCGGTAGAATAAAAATGTGTGTGTGTGTAACTATGTGGGTCATCATTGGACAACGCCTCGTGGCTGGGACGAGTGAATTTACAAGTGTTTCACGAAAACGAGCAGTGGCAATGAGGTATTTCGGATGTTCGATTATCGATTCGACAATACTACAATTTTTATTGCAACATATCGTAGATCAGGGTCAGGTCCTTCTTGCGCTTAAAAAAAATGATTTGACATTCGGGACTTCATTTCATTTCTCACAGTGCACCACATTACACTAGGACCTCGATTTTACGCCCTCGGTTTCCTCATCAGTCCCCACCACGTAGCGAATATCGATTAGCGCAGTAAGCTTTAAGCTATGCTCGACAGTTAGTATGGGCGGGGCATGCGCAACCTCGGTTTTGTTAAGTGTGATGCGGAGCCGGTCCCGCTGCTGTGAATGAAGTCGAGGTCCTAGTGTAATTGCAAAGACAAAAGGAGATGGTAATATTTTTTTTTATCAATAATCACTACAGATTGTAACTATTATATACTAGCAGGTTGTTGTGACTAGAGTGCGCCGCGCCCACGCTATGGTCTGTGACATTTTTAAGCCGGAAATGTATATTTCTCGAGATGTACCGAAAATAGGTTAATTTCGGTTTTCGACAGAAAGTGATGTATTTCCGGTATGACGTCAGTTCCTGTCGAAGAATGAGATTTTCAAACCGGAATTGGCGTATTCCCGGTAAATCTCGGAAAATATACATTTCCGTCTTAAACATTTCAAAAATGTCACTTCGTCTTGAAAAATGAGATGACCTTCTTTATACTCTGAGCTTCCGTCACTTCTAGTTCACGAGTAACGCGCAATTCTGCAAACTCGCCCAATTTCCGGCGGCAACCAAGGCATAGTGGGGTAGTTGACGTATTTTCTTAAGCTTTTATTTTATTCACGGTAACGACCGTAAATTAGCAAAAGAAAACTGAATTTACAAAGTAGATTTCCGCTTAGGAAATAACTGCTGGAGTGAAGAGAGCCAACTGAGGGCGTCGAGCAGAATGCGGTGATCCGGCGGGGTGGGGGGATAGTGGTCGTTCGATGGGCCTCGAGAAGCAGACGGCGCTCGTAATGGCGGCTATACCTTACCCTGATTACTTTTAACCGAAGCTTTCTGGCTGTGCCTCTGTTCTCTTGGCCCGCGCCCTCTCGCTCTCTCGTTGCATCAGTAGCCTCCGTATCCGCCGAACGACCGCAACCCCTATCGATCTCCTTCCTCCTCCTCCTTTTTTTTACTTCCCTCCATCAAACCACCCTCTCTCGTGCCCGCTTTCTTCTCCTCGACTCTATACTCTTCTTGATTTTCTTTTCTTTTTTTTCCAGGCGGAACCGGTTACCAGGGCTTTGTAATCGGGAGGAATGAAAGAACGGCCAATCCAGGAGCTCACCTCCTCCCAAACTGCCTCGGAGGTTTTACCATCTCTGGACGAAAGGAGATCTCACGATGATCCCAGCATCTCAGGATTCGCCGAGCCAAGAATTCCTCCGGAGGTACCAAGAGTCACTGATGGCCCAGCTTCGACACCACTCGGCAAGAGAACTAAAAATAATTATGAAAAAAAAAAGTATAAAAAATAAAACGAAATCAGCGAAGTCTTCGTATCATCGTGGACTCGGTGTCCCCTCGGTGGGATTACGAGATCGAGAGAAGCGAAGAACGAAGACGAGCCGGAAGCGGAGGTGGAAGAGCCGGGAGATGGAGAAACATGGTCCTGACGTGTGCGAGCGTGGGGTGGGGTTGTCGGAACGGGCCTTCCGTATGAGGGGATTCGAGGCTGGAGGTTTCCGAGGGTAGTGACAGTTGACTGATGAAAGCTCTCCGGCACTCCCGCCCTTCGCCGAGCTGGGATAGAGGGGAGGGCCATTCCGAGGATGGAGGAGTGGGACGGAATTCCCGTGCAGCATTCTATCGTGATGTTCCTTCTCCGGTTCGCGGTGCGCATCTCTCCCCCGAGATCGTCGGTCCCGCACCTCGATCAAACGCAGCACCGGCACATCCGTCGGTCGAGTATTCGCCGCCCTCGACCTCCCCCCGAAGGGGAAAAAAAGAGTTTCAACCCCGCGAACATCGGGCCTCCGATACCCTGAGGATTCCTCCGCGGAGTCTCTCACCGTTGAGACCCTACGCCTTTCATCTCGCCAACGTCAATCTTGAACGACTTCCCGGAAGTCTCGTTCAGCCCCTCTATTTTCTGCTATGCCGGATCGTACGGTTCAACTTCGGATCCTTCGCGTCTAGATAATCATCAGCTCCCGGAAGGTTAAAGACAACGCGGGGCTAGAGGAACTAGTTTAAAAATTACGATATCGATTCAATTAAAAATTACCATAGAATGGGGTAGGGTGAAAGTGCTGAATATAGCCCGGTCGGTGCACCATTGATTTATGTGCTAATCGAGATGGGCCATATTCGCCACTTCCATTCTAATTTTTATTGTATTTTATTAGCGAAAAATAACGAGGTCTTCGACCTCGGCATGTTTCTCCCGTAGAGCCGATGCATATATTGTACGATGTGCAATATTGTTTTTTAATTGACGACATTTTTGTAACGCTTAACTGGCTCCTTCCTCTCCGTCGAGCACTGTTGTCGCGCGCAAAACGGCCAACGGGTACTATAATCGAGGCAATTGAAACTATTGTGACGTTGAATAAAATAACGAGATAGTTTAACGGGTGGGAAAACAACATCGGAGTAACCACACGCGAGGGTAGGGACAAATCCAAATTAATAGTGCTAAAAAAACAGAAAAAAAAAGAAAATTGGAAAAATCACGTGAATCGGCTGACATGCAGGGTTGCTTGTGTTCAGTGATGGCGGAGTGACGGGACGGGACCGGGGTTTGACGGGAGGCCGCCGCCGCTGCCGCTGCTGCTGCCCCTGGCCGTAATTGGAAACCGCTCGCGCGCGCGTGTTGCCAGGTCAATCACGGCAGCGCACTTCTCTGCCGGGATGGGAAAGAGATTTTAGCGTAATTCATCGACCAATCGATACGCACTTACACTCGTCGGGTAGGAGACGGTATTTAATCGGGGGTTGCGAGGGCAAAAACCGTACGAACCGAACGATGAGAAGGTACGCGCTGTAACAACATTATGCAACTGTGTAGAAATTACTCGTCGCCTCCTGCTCTCCCAGCCGCCACACATGCCGTCGTTCACACAGATGTTGACGCGCGCGAGCTCCCTTCCTCTGCTTGCACTACTACGTTGACAATCGCGATGCTTGACAATTGACGTACCCACGGCGCACCGGCTATAGACATCTTCTATGCTCGCACGCTCGATTGATTATTGCTCATGGGTGTTTCACGGAGAGACGATCACGATCGTTCGTTCGTTAGCTGCCTTTTGATGCCTTGAATTTGCACGCTCTCGGGCGTCACCAGAGGAAAGGGGCCAGGGAAAATCATTATAATGGTTAAATACTAATAACTTTTTCAGCCCCCAGCAGCCAATTTGCAGTTATTAAATCGTTAAAGGTCCAAGCCGTTTCGACCTCTTTCGCACACTCTCCACTGACCATTAGCTTAAAAAAATACAATAGGAGATTATTCGAGTAGTCAAACTCGATACTGCAATATTCGATGATTTTTTTCCACCTTTGTATTCACGCTATCTTTGTCAGGTTACGTCCTAACAAAGACTCACTCTGTTACACCGAAAAAAAGGTTTGGTAATATCAAACTAAGCTGCGGTTGTGGGTGGCGAAAGAAATATTTGGTCCATTGAACAAAATATTTGTTAAATCCACGTAACTATTTGTTAAAGCAACTAAATATTTCTTTCAATCAACTAAATATTTCTTTCAATCAACTAAATATTTCTTTCAATCAATTAAATATTTCTTTCAATCGACCAAATATTTCTTTCGCCACTCGCAACGGCGGCTTAGTTTGATAGTACCAAACCTTTTTTTCGGTGTAGGAAATTGTCCCGTTGTACTGTCGCGACGTAAAATTTATCAATCAACAGAAGTTATATCAATCACAGGTGCGTTATCTTCTCAATTTTTGTCCACTCTCTACGCACTTTAGACAGCCAATCAAACGACTAAATTGACGACAATGTCTTCAGTATTTTCGGGAATTTTATTGTCAAACATGCATTTTTCTCTGTGGAATATATGTGTAGAGTGAAACAAAGCGAGACAAAAAAGCGAGTGAACATGAGATCGAAGCCCCCTCCCCATCAGGAGTAGCCTCACCCACATACATAAAAAAAACACGCACACGCAGTGACGAAACTTTTTTTCACAGCTCATTTTATTTTCAACCTCTCTGCCCCCGTCCCCCGGCCGTCGAGCAGGGTTCGGTGCCTCTCGGCCATATTTCTACTTGTCCGTAACTCCGACCACGAGCATTTTATTATTATCACTGTACATCCTGCCCGCGGTCCTGGGAGCAGAACTGGCCCCTGGGAGAACCGGGACTTTCCCTCACTCCCGGTGGTACACCACCGGGCGAAGCGCGATAATTTAGCTTGACTCGGGAGAAAAATAAAGGGGGTGTTGTGGCTTGAGCACAACGAGGGGAAGCCAAGTGTTGGAAGTTAAGAGCGAGGAAATAAAAAAAAACAAAAGAAGAAAGAAGGAACAAAATAAAAATAGGAGGGCGAGTGTATTTATTTCATAGCGTGTGAGTTTCTCTCGCGTCGCTATAGTGGCTCTTGCGAGGGCCGAGGTTCAAATAAAAATAACAGCTCACCTTTGGCGTTGTGGTTCTATAGCTTTAGCTCGTCCTGCCTCCACCCCTCCCCCCTCCCCCGCCCCATTGGGCATTGTCGAGCTCTCTCCTAACTCTTTTCTTTTCGACTCTCATATCGGTACCAAGTGAGGCGAAGCACCGGGTACCGGCAATAACTTTTTAGACCGGCTAAGGTTTATCGTCGGGGGTTATATATGGAACAGCAAGCCATCCAGCGCTCGCAGTCAAAGCTGATCCCGATCCCGTCGCGGCATTGTTATGCTAAAGCCCTCAGCCGGGCGCGCGCTAGTAAAGAGAACCGAGGACTACAGGCGGAACGACGGCACATGAACAAGAGTAATACGAGATAACGATGGCTGAGAAGCAGAATGAAGCATCTCCCGTTCTTTTGCAGGTTTTATGCTCTGGGACAGGTCCTTCTGTTTCTTTGCAGTCAATATATATATATTTTATCCTGCCAGAAGGATGTGTAAGCATAGCTTCTGCACATTTCGCGAACCCTGCTTACTTCAGATCACCTATAGATTTTATTATTAGACATTTCTTATTTTTGCCAAATCAAATACTCCGAGAATAAATGTTGAATCCAATTTTTTAAAATAAAAATTTGTTGCATTCAGTGTTTTAAACACACATATAAATATATATATATATATATAACCCTGCCAGAAGGATGTATAAGCATAGCTTCTGCACATTTCGCGAGCCTTTCTTTGTTCAGACCACCTATAAATTTTATTATTAGAAATTTCTTAAATTAACACCGATTTTTATTTTTGGCAAATCAAATACTCCTAGAATAAATATTGAATCCAATTGTTTTAAATAAAAATTAGTTGCATTCAGTGTTTTAAACAAATTGTGTAATTGTGTCAGTAGACGAGAGGAGGAAAGTGAGAAGGTGAAGAGATCGAGGGACGTGGAAAGGAATAGAACGGGGAAAGACGCCGGGGATTGGAGAGGGCGAAGCATTATCGGGTCGGGGCAAAGAGTGTCGCGAGGCCATGGCCGCAAAACACAAAATGCCTGGGAATTGTACGAACCCCGGCTGTACCGTCGTGCGGTGTGCCGGTGGCTTTGTTGCGCGGAATATAACGCCCTCGCTCGAGCCGTACAACGCCGAGGTCGTAATCTACCTGCGTGTATATATAATATATATATATACGTATAGTATAGTATCATAGGCGGAATGAGAAGGACGTGAGGGAATAAGTGGTAGCAGAGAGGAATCCCCCGGCCACCCTTCCTGCGACGCTAACGCGTATGAGAGAGAATACGTGAATAAGGTTGCAACAAGGTATCGCTGTATACGCGGTGCGGACCTCCCGCGGGGCTGGCGTGCTGGTTATTTGAAAATTAATGAAAAAGAAGAATGGAACGGGTGAAGATACGAATAAAAGAAATATAAAGAGAGCGAGGCGCTGGAGATCTATCGTGGGCGACGGAGTGACGGGGAGATAAAAAATATATATGTACCGGCGAGAGCGGGGCAAAATGAGACTGTGGGGTAAAACGGGACAGCGGGGGCAAAATTCAATTTTCCAATAACTTTTTGCCGCTCCATTATGTCCCACGATATATGCGGGTTTTCAAGCCCGTTTTTGTCCCACTTACCATCACCGTCACCATCGTAAAGTCATTGGATAATTGCGTTTTGTTCCATCATTCTGTTTTGCCCCACTGTCCCATTTTGCCCCGCTCTTCTCTACATATATATGTATCAAATTACCTTCCGTCGGTTTACTTTTTCAGTTTCCACTCGTCGACTCGAAAATTCGTCGAATACCCGGGGCTTCTCGGATCTACGCTCGCTCGCCCGATGTAGATGGAGCTTTTTATTATCGAATTTCCGGTTATCCGAGGCTCCCGTCCGTGCGATATTCCTGGGTAAGTAATGAACTTTTTGTTTACCATTTCTAAACGGATATTTGCCGATATTTTATATCCGCGAACGATGGTAGGGGAGACCGGGGACAAAAGTAACAAAAACCCTTTTTAATTTTTTTACCAACAAACCCGAGAGTCTAACGCCTCGGCATCCAATGGTGTATCATTAACCTAGTCTTGGTTATTTAGTTAAAAAATGTCTAGCAGAAATATGCTCGGAATTACGAACACCGCCCTTTTAAACACAGACGAAATTGGGTAAGAATTTGTGCCACGGTGCGGTCAATTGTAACGGGTAGTGGGGTCATTTGTAACATCCTCCTGCATCAAAGAAATTCTTCACCGACCGCTATTAAGAAATAGAACGGGGTGCATTATAAAAAAAAATTATTTTAATTTTTTTTAATTTAAAAATTCTTTGCCGGCTAAGCCATTTTAGGCGGCCTAACTATACAGCCATACTATAAATATTATAGTCCACAATTGGTTGGTTATAAATTATAAGTGTATAAATTATCGCTGATTGCTTAGAATGTAAGAATAATATAATGAAAATATATTGGTATTGGTATTGGTACTGAAAGACATTAATTATTGCTGGTACAATTGACCCAGATCGACTGTTACAATCGACCCCACAAATGATTATTAGCAAAGTTACCGTGGCATCGGTTAATAACAATCTTCAACGGATCGTCTCAGCGATCAAAATG
>JAPYZD010002509.1:0-15687 GCA_030522725.1 Ichneumoninae sp. B BG-2022a | reverse complement strand
AACAATCTTATCAGCATCTTCCATGTGCTTGATTTTTTCAGATTTTTATCCGATCGAAAAGTGTTTGTAATTCTCTTTTATTCCTCTCAAACTTAGGCGACGTCAGTCATTGCGCCAGTACTACCTTAAAACGTATAGAATTCACGAGAATTGCAATAAATGCGTTTCTTTTTTTTCTTTTCTTTTTAATGCAAAAGTGCGAACCAAATACGCTATCGTGTTCTTATGTCACACTACGTAATCGTTTCCCCGCGGTCCGTTCTACCCATTTCGGCAGATTTCTTTTTCATTCTATCCGCAATTTCGCACCATAACCCATTTAATAAAAACATGTATAGAATTTGCAAAGACCACGGGGTTTTCTTAAGTCAGAAAAAAAAGCAAAACTTTCGCCTCTCACGCCGAGAGAATTATTTTTCGACCGAGCGACGGAAAAACGGACAGCGAATTTCCAGCTCGGTCCGCTCAGCTGATCCCTCGGCCACTCGTGAGCAACGAAATAAAAAAAATCCGTCCACGCGATACGGGAATATCCCTTGTAAGAAAAAAATACCGGGTGCGTTTCAAGCACGTGACCTGTGAAAAGGTCACCGGGTCTATGTATATCTCCGCATATATATACATATCTATATACATATACATATGTATCGGTCAGGTCTATACACATTTTGCGCAGGATTTTCACGCATGACTTTCGGTACAACAAAGGTCGTCTCGCACGGCACGTTAAACTTGTAAACTTTTAGTCACCGCCGTAATTAATCTTTTTTAATCACCCCTAATTTTGCGTTCGTAGAATATGTTTTATTTTTACGGCCCTAAAAACATGCGACAAAAACGCACGCACAAAGAAACCAAAAAAAAAAAAAACATTTTCCATGAATCACTCAAAATAAAACTATGTCCCAAAAAAAAGAGAAAATCATATTTCGCAAGGATTTGTGCGTGTCTTATGGGATCAACCTGCATTTATTTTTCTCCCAATACGAGCCAAACTCGAGAATTGCTCGGAAGAGTCTATAGATTAATAAATAATATTAACGACAAAGATCACGTCGACTTACCGGAGGGTCGGGGCGATTGGTCGGACAGTGCGTCTAGGAAAATCTTCGCCCGAAGCCGGACGGACGACGTGCGGAGATTCCCTTCATCCAGGAAGAATAACTCCCGCGAGGGTTGTCTTCACGAGGGACGTTTCTCTTGACGTTAAATCACTTTTAACACAAACACACACACACTCTCTCGTTCTCTCCCACACACATTCATAAATAATCTCCCGCACGCATCCCAGCTCGGAGGCGCCCACGCACACAAACATACAACCCAGCCACACATGTGCCCGTAACTTTTATATACAGAAATAAAAGAGAGACACACTTCGCGCGTCACACGCTCGATTCGCTCCACGCCTCATTCTCTCTCCCGTGTGGCTGTTCAAGTTCATGCAAAATATTAACACTAAAAGGACACGCAGAGACACGAGGCTGTTTACCGTCGAGTGCGAACTCAAGCCCGAAGCACCCGAAGCACCGAAAAAGCGTCGCCGAGCTCCGAGCGAATTAATTACTAGTGTTTACGAGACGCGTGTTATAACGCAAAATTGCGAGTGGCCGGACGTGCATGAAAAAGAATCGTATTTCCGTATCTCTCGCGGGTACGCTTCGTCCGGAACATTTTCGGTCGCTGGGACGTTTACCTTACTATGTTTTCGGACAGATCTTGAGAGAGAAAAAAAAACACTAACGAGTACGAACGGAAATTTAGAATACCGTACGTCACCGGTCTGGTCAGTGACGCAACTGGATTACTTCACCAGTTCGCGCTACTTCGTCTACCGATCATGATATTTTACATCCCAAGGGAACGACGAGAGATACGCGGAAGAGAAAAGAAACACGCGGACCGGTCGCTCGCTTCGATCGCGACTCTGTTTTCTATAACGTCAAAGCGCGGACCTTCTTTCAACTTGCAGGTTTTTTTTTGTTCGAGAGATGAAAAATGTGTGTTTTTTTTCAACAGTTTAAGCTGGCAAATCTTAACCCGGAGCTCCGCGGTACATTCGCACTTTTCATCTCGGCTCTCGTCAACTTCGAGCTGAGATCGCGTAGATTTGTTTGGATATTTAAAAAAAAAATATTTCGGTACTTTTGCCATTTCTTAAAATATAAAATAGGCGACGAAAAAAAAAATCGCGAGTTTTATTCGGGAGATGATTGTGATCGCGAGTATCACCGACAACAACACGTACTTGATGCAGATGTGGTGGGGGCCTTGCGACTGTGACAATAATCCACAGTTTAGTTCCTCGACGTTACTAACCTATGAGCGCAACGTCGACCGGTCGTCGCGATTAGTCAACGAATTCAAAACATTTCCGACACACTGACTCGTGCAGACATTACTACGGTTGCCATATTGGAATTTCATTCCGCGAAGTGTGAGGAGGTAGAGAGAGAACTGACCAGGCCGGGCGAGAGCGCTGCGAAATCGACGATACCCTGCCGGGGGAAACTACGAGACTCGACCGTTGGAACTGTATCGCGCTGTCGTCCGCGCGTGGCGCTGGCGTCGGCTGGCTCGATACAAATGCAGCCCGCCTACGTTCAATTTTTTTTTTTTCATTTCGTCGATTAACGATTTGAGTAGTTTGTTCGTTTTCAATTATGTTACTGTTTCCGAATCTCACTCGGGCTACATCTATAATAAAATTCCGTCTATCGAAAACTGTATACAGTAGAACCCCAATTTAACGGGGTCGGATTAACCGGGAAGCGGATTAAGCGCATGCGAGGTTTTTTTAAACAGGTAAACAGGTTGCAAAGGGAAAATGCGTCAAAATAAATTAAATTACAAAATGAAATAAAATATAAGATAATAACATTGAATCTACCGCATGAGCTATTTACGAGTGCGTTTGAATGTAAATAAATTTCTGTGACTTCTGTAAACTTCATCTTAAATTATTATTGTTATTATTATTTGTCATTATATGATTGATTATTCCCAGCTCCAAATTTGGATTTACGATAAACAGGTTGTAAAAGAAGAAACGCGTCAAAATAATTTAAATAAAAAATAAATAACATATAAGGAAATAACACTGAAGCTACCGCGTACCAAAAGATCAACCGCCTTTTCCCAAGCGCCACAATGCGAAACGCGTTCGAACACGAATAACAGCGGCAAACAGAAAGAGCGTTCGCGTTGGCGCTTCGCGAGCGCCATTTTCATCGGGTGGCGGAGTTGCGCGGGAGACCTAATTTTCACGTACAAGAAAAAAAAAAGGTTTCCAAGCTATGAAAGTTTGCCGGTGTACAAGATAATTATACAAAAATACATAATCCATTAACATCATGAAGCTAGTGAGGTACTTATAGCGGCGAAGTCGCATCGGGTTTTGGTCTATTTATCGTGTGCCTGCGGAGACGCGTATTTACGTGTGCCCGTCGATAAATTACACGACAATCACGGACGCTATAACCTATTTGTTCCGAAGCCGCTCGATTCGTAGGCGTCGATAAATTTCATCGCTGAAACTTTCCTACATTTGTGCTTGCTTTTTATTTTTTTTAGGTTTCTTATGAAGCTCAGTCATGAGACCGTTACGATAGAATTGAAAAACGGTACTCAAGTACAGGGAACGATCACAGGTTCGTTCACATAACCTCACCGCCGTTTGTTTGCAAACGCAACTGATACGTTGCCGACTTAGAATTTAGGAGGGACTGGAAACTGGCCGAACGTAAAACTTTTCTATTTCGACAGGTGTCGACGTGGCGATGAACACTCATCTGAAAACCGTAAAAATGACGATAAAGAACCGCGATCCCGTGCAGCTGGACACACTGAGCTTGCGTGGAAACAACATAAGGTACTACATACTTCCAGATCCTCTCCCGCTGGAAACGTTACTCATCGACGACACACCCAAAGCCAAAGCCAAGAAGAAGGAAGCTGCTAGAGGTGCGTAGAAATAAAAAATAAAAATGATCCAATAATTTGTAAGTAAACCAAAAAAAAATTTACCTTGAAGCGAAAGAAGCTTCATTGGAGAAAAAAAGAATGTTGGTGAAAATAGCTTTTACTGTTGAATGAGAAAATATTAATTTTTATTAAATAAGTTGGAGCGAGACATTTTACAAACATTACCAAGTTTGGTAAAGTTTGTAAAAAAATTGACGGTAAAGCGAATAAAGCTTCGTTAGAGGTTGAAAAAAATGTTTGCTGAAAATAGTTTTTACTATTGAAAAAAAACATGTTTCCTTTGAAAAATAAAAGTTTGAAGTTTTGGGACTGCAAATTTCCAGACGCGTACGATATGCGAATTTAATTTAATTTAGTTTAATGGAGATTCAATCGTTTTCAGGAGCTGCTCGTGGACGAGGCCGCGGTGGACGTGGAGCGCGCGGAGGCCGAGGTGGACGCGGACGAGGTCGGGGTCGACGATAGTAACGTCCTCCACCTATCAAACGTATTCCGCGATTTAACTTCTCATTACTTTCATAAACCGCGAATCTTGGGACTCGTCGTAAATGAATTTTCACGACGTCAGAAAGCGAGCGTCGATTCCGCATTAATTTAAGGTAACCCAGATAACGATTACCGTTTTTACTGGGAAATAAAGGCAGAAAATACTTTTGTACTTTTCGAGATATGAACGAATCAAGCCGATTTAGACAATTATGAAATATTCGACATACACACACACACACACATGTAACGCATGTTTTAGCAGTCGATATCAGCTGGTATTGTATTTCGTATGAACTTCACAGTCAAATAAACATTTCTTTAAGTATCTAAACAAAGGCTGTTTTTTCGTCAGAAGAAGAAAGTCGTGGAGTTTGACGTAACAGCATCGTGAATGAATGTGTTGTGGATCGGTTTGTACTGGCTCGTTATGAACTTTATCGTCTCCTGAGCAGCGACACCACCCAGGAAAGCCGAAACTGAGTGCAGCTCGCAGCCGCCGAAACGGCAGAATTCGTGAACGTAGTCGTCCTTCGACAGGGAACCGCAGCCCCATTCTCCGAGCAGTTTCGATATGCACGCCTGAAGTATTCGAAGCTGTTAATATTCAGCGTCTTTTACGATTATTTTACGATTATTTACAGAATCGATTGGACTCACCTTCAACTTAACGATATCCGGTTCGACGTGGTCGTCAAACTCGCCTGGATAAGAATTATATTCAGCCTGGAATTTCTCGACCCCTCGCAGCAGCACGTAATAGACCAGCATGCTGTCAGGATTCTCCAGACTTTGAGCTGAAGAAAAATATTTAAAAATTCATTAATCTATTTCGACTGTCGTGTTGGATACATGAAATGTGAAAGAAAAAAAGTATATGATTTTCGTATTACCAATGTCGTTGGCATTTATAGTCTTTGGATCGTACTCGTCCGCTATGGACGTTCCGCGTTCGACGTGCAAGTCCGCGGCGTATCTGCAGAACAGTTTCACATCTTTTTCCGATACAGCGTCCGACGGTCGACCCAATTGTCGCAACAATTGCAATGTGTGTCGCCAAACAGTTTCCACGTCGGCGACGGCCTGCTTGTGATAACTGGAAACATTGCATATCTGTACTCCATATTCTACGATTTAATTAATTTGTATCAGGCTAGTTCTTTGGTGCTTCAAGTACGTACTTGCAGTACACAAGTATCTTTTTTACGATTTCAAGTGCTATGTACCTTGCACCTTTTTTAGAGCTTAGATAATACTCAACGCTACGAACCTAAGGTTGTCCTTGCGAATAGTGTTCACTTCGCATAAGTTTCAGAGTCATGAGAGGAATATAATAAAATACTATTTGCAAAGAGTACCTTAATTGCGATAATTACTTGAGAAATACTTTAATTACAAACAGTACTTGGCATTTAAAGTGCTTGTGATACTTTGTACTTTAAGTATTTTTTGGTACTTTGCCCAGCTCTGATTCGATTACCGTTGCACGGTCGATTATATAAATATATAATCGCCGTGCAACGGTAATTCGGACTCGTTTGCATTTGCGAATAAATAGATGCCGTACATCTGTTGGAGCGCAATATATTTTTCGCTATCGGCAGTCATATCGGGTAACGCCCCTTTCACCGGCAACAATCCCGAGCCTTCGTTATCCATAAAGTCCCTGACTGCTTTCGCGACAATCCAAAACTGACTGCTCTAAAGAAAAAAAACATCAAAATGTCCTCAAAACGATTGAAAATCTCTGCAAAAAAAAAAAGTTTTTTTCAACCAACCTTGGCCGTTAAATTTACACAACATTCGTCGTTCAATATTTCCGTTACCGAAGACGGCACTCTCGTCGTTCCTATCGACGTGTTGACGGCTTTTATAGCTTCCTCGAAATTCTCTTCGCCAACCGGCATTCCTTGCTCGTCTTGTCTCATGCCGGCTCTTATGAGGTCTCTCAAATGCTGTTTCTCCTTGTACGTCTTCGGTACAGCACCGTTCTCGGCGATATATTTTTCGAGATACTTGTACAGGACGACCACGTACGGTGTGTGAGAGTGATCTTTAAGATCCATCGAGTCGAGATCGACGCCGTCGAAGTGATTCTTCAGCGATTCGAAAGGCCTGTCCAGACGCAGATCCGGCAACTCGTTGTCCGGATGAGTCTCCACAATCGTGTGCTCTCGCACCTGCACTCTCATGTAACCGATGAATCCTATGCTCTGACAAACTATCAGAGGTATGTTCAGATCCCACAACTTTCTCGAGAGCATTATCAGAGGTCTGAAAAATTCAAAAACATTTTGGTAATTTTTTTTTTTTATATTCTCACAAATGAAATTCTCAGAAAGCAACTCGCAAATTTGTCACTTTCAGGATGTATATTTTTTGCTTCGATCAAGCTCGATAATTTAAACGGCGAAGGACAAAATGTGCACCAGAGCCGAGTACTTTTTTTAGTCGAGTTTAATTTTAATGTGTTTTTTTGTATAATGAAAATCTCATTTGCATACTTTTCTGGTAAAGCGGTGGCTACGACTACTGTAAAATTGTTGAAAAATTCTGGACTGTTGCAGAGTATTTGTTCTGGTCCCTCGTCGATGTAGTCACCCCTGACGTCGCGATTCAACTCCAGCAGCATTTGTGTTGCGACTTGTGCCCTCGACTTGCCGACACTGTCCGGATCTAGAAAAAAGCTGATAACCGACGAGTGATTTTAAACTATTGAGAGTAAGAATGGTAACGATAAACTTTTGTGCGTACTTTGCTCCGATGTCTTCATGGGTAATTTTTTTCCCATCGACTATGGTGAAAGCTCCGATGCCGGGGAGTACGAGAGACTTCAAAATTTCTGTGCCAAGTCCGGTTGCGTTTATGACGCAGATGTGAGCCACCTCGAGCGAGGCTTGTCCGTGGTCGCCCCATAACCTGAGAAGAACATCTGAAATTCTTAGTAATACCGGATCAAGCGCATCCAAAGCTGTACAGTGAAGTTTCAAAATTCGAGAAACTGAAAATTCGTCAATTTTTTTTTTGTTTTTTCCTCTTTCACCCTTTTCTCACGAAACTATGCCGCTAAATCGGGAATTTTTGTTATTTATTTTTTTTTTCATTGTTAACCTTAAAATGAAATGTAAATGATTGGGATACCTCAATTGCCTATCGTATTTTCGATTCTTCTCCGACTGTTCTGGAGACTTCGGTGCCGGTGAGGCCATTTTCGAGGGTTATTTTTCCGTGTAGCCGATACTTTAGCACAACTTATTGCTTCGATAAAGCACTATTCGTCGGCCATCGAGTGTCAGATGTAATGTTTTTTTTTACCCTTTAACAACCTCGCCAGACGGGCATGAAAGTCACAGGTGGGTTATATAGGAAGCCAAAGAGGAAACTTCTGTGGAAATGACCGAAACTTCATCATACTCGAAGTGACCAATACGGTACGTCCCTCATTAACTCATTACTCATTACTCTCAATATCGCTTATGGTTTCACTCTACTCTGTTTACGCTACTGTCGATTCGCCGGAATAAAAATGTTCGTCCGATGAAATACTCGGCGGCACAGTGTGATAAAAAAAGACAAGGTATCAGTGTTTAGTATTTATAGTAGTAGCAAGAACGAATTTATTAAAAACAGAACCAAGTTTTGTCCAACAAATTAATATATATAACATTTATAATATCCATGAATATGAATACATATATGGAATATTACGTCTTTTCAATGCCAAAGCCTTGACAATGGACATTTAATTTTGCAATGTACATTGCCAGTTTATAAACAGATAGAGTGTCTATTCGTTTTCTGGGGCAAGGTTACTGTGTTGCAAAAGATACGACGAATATAGAGAAAAGTGCAGCAAAATTGCACAATGAAAATAACTAAAATAATATTACAAGTGAACAAAGGTAAATCAAAGTTATGGTAAAGGTAAATTAAGTTATAAATGTTAAAGAAAATCGAGGCTATGATGCAGAATACAAATTAACGAAGGTAGCGTAAGACTAAAAACATGTAGCAGCGAAGCGTAACCCGAAAAGCGAAAATTGACAAAGTAGGAAAGCAAAACAGAGACGGAAATGCCCGCGAAGCACCTTCGGCAGGCAACCCGCCGTGCGGCTTAACTCCCACTCTCCATCCTGCAGCGGAGCAATAGGTTTCGCATCGCGCGGATCGACCGGAGTCCTTCAGACCAGCTGTTTGGTATTTATTTCTACCGTATATAACAACTTTAGTATCATTCATTTATTTTACTTGAAAGTCTGATAATACAATGCTGCGAGTCACCTTACAATCTGTACTCTCGCTTACTCTGATCAATTGATTGATTAGATTAATTTAATTAAATTACCCTCGTATCATTACGACAAAAAAATAATAAACTGGTCAAACGAATTCTCGGCGCGTTAGTCTCGCGTTCCAGTTTCGATTATTATAAACAACGTTTCGCTTCACCTCAATTTTCTGTGTAGATTCCATACGTTTCGATTGACTGCTAGAGTTTTTACGGTTCGTGAAATGCAGTCCAGGTTTTCATACGTAGGAAAGTGTAGGTGGCACGGAAGGT
The DNA here is from genome assembly GCA_030522725.1 of Ichneumoninae sp. B BG-2022a. Taxonomy (NCBI): domain Eukaryota; kingdom Metazoa; phylum Arthropoda; class Insecta; order Hymenoptera; family Ichneumonidae; species Ichneumoninae sp. B BG-2022a. The sequence goes on along the minus strand of JAPYZD010002509.1, from coordinate 6,656 downwards.
ATAGAAAATATATTTTTCTCATCCCTTCGTATCGCTGTCGCTCAACGCCGACGTGTGGAAGACGAGCAATTGAAACGTCCGTCAAGGTGTGAATACAGAATAAAAATTCATAATATGAGAAACAACGAAAGTCATGGGGGGGGGGGGGGGACAACGAAACGGGGGGGGAGAAGCGAAGAAAGTGGTGGGGATTAAGCCGGATCGTACAACTCGGTGGGGAGGAGTAGTAACAGTTGATTCACGGTCGAGTCACGATGGACTTCTTTCAACATCGATATTACAGAATTAATAAAATGTTTTTGACGACGATTGGACAATGGCCGTATCAGAGTACCCGTGCCAAATATAGCTTGTTCGCTGTTCAGGTTGTCGTCACCGCGAGTCTAGGCCTACCTCAGTTGATGGCCTTCGTGAAATACATCGACGATTGGGAATTCCTTCTCGAAAGTGCTTCACCATTCATTTTCGAATTGGCTCTCATCGTCAAGGTCTTTTTTTCAATATGGAACTCGCAGAAAGTTAGATTTTATTCTCGCAAATAACCAAAAACTATCGTAATCCTACTCGAGAGAAACCTAATTAATCGACATCACTGATGAAGAGTTATTCTATACGAACAGATGTTGATATTGTTCAATCATATCCGCGACGATTGGAATGCGTGGGGTCATCAGGAAGAAATTAAGATTATTCACGAATACGCCGAACAGGGAAGAAAGATGACGATCATGTACACAGGTAATTTAAGTACGACGAGTGGTATCCAAAAAGTTTTACACATCTATGCAGATTTATCAATGTTGCGTACAGTTATGGTTGTTACGACCAACATTCTCTTCACTATCCCACCGGTCGTAACAAAGATAATCGACATGACGATGAAAAACGGTTCCAAGCCCGGAGAATTGTCAATCCCCGTCTACTATTATAATCTCGATATGCAGAAATATTATTTTTACATCAGTATGCATTGTTTCGTGTGCGTATCTGTCGGAGCTTTCGTCACAATCGCCATCGACTCGAGGCTCATTATCTTCGTTCAACACGGCTGTGGATTATTTGCAGCGGTGGGGTACGTCAAAAATATTGCTGTTTTTACAAAATTCCGCGGTACATCGTGTATTTGGTAATCCTGACACCCCGTTTCCGTCGGCCTGATTGGCTTTCATCCTCGAGTAGATACGTAGGGTAGAGCGGGGCAAAATGGGCAACGGGGCAAAACGTCATTTTCCAATAATTTTTGGATGCCCAGATTCGCCCTATCGGATACATCAGGCTTTTCTGCTCAGTTTTGCCACCTTGTCCGATCCAAAAATGATGCGAAAATTTAGTTTTGCCCAAAAACCCCGTTTTGACCCGTTGCCCCATTTGGCCCCGCTCTCCCCTACGTCTATTTTCGAGTAAAAGCGAGCTGGTTCAACCACTACTTATACGATCCGCGATGATAACGTTCAGGTATTGAGTACGGAAAGAAGCGTATTTACTGTATGCAAGAGAACTTGAAAATTGTAACGTTTAAATTTAGCGAAAACAAGCAGCGCCCATGTTGATAATAGTTATAACATAGCGCATAAGAATGGATCAACAACCCTAGCAAGTTGACGGACGGTTGCTTTTAGGGAAAAAGCTAAAAAACAGACACGTCCGTTGGGGAACGAAACGGACCACAAAAACGGTAAAACGGACCGTACGTTTGGATTGGTCTTTTTTCGGTTGCAGAAACCGGGGAAGGACCGAACGTTTTTTATTTATATTTTCGGCTAAGTTTTTAAATTTTTTTGTGGCTTTGCTTTTAATTCTGTTTTTGATGAAAGGACAGAATGAAAATACGATCTTAGTCCTTTTTCGGTTGCGGGTACCGAAAACGGACCGAAGCAAATTTTTCGAAAAAAAAACGTTCAGTCCGTTTTCGGTTTCCGCAACAGAAAAAAGACCGAACAAAAAATGTACAGTTCGTTTTGTCTTTTTTACGGTCCGTTTTGTTCCCCAACGGACGTGTCCGTTTTTCGGTCCGTTTGCAGTCCATCGACTTGCTAGGGAAACACGTTCAGGCACAAATTGCAGCGAGCAGCCAAAAATTTAAAATCAATAAAAACAGAAGAGATCGGGTATACGTCGAACACAGGGGACATGGATTTCGAACATATAGTTTCGTGCATCAAAGGACACAACGATGCCATCGAGTAAGAATATTCAGATAAAGTATCTAGCGTAACGGTTCAATGTTATTAATAAATCAACTGTGATTAGGTATACAACACTCATCGAGACAATTTACTCGTGGTGTTTCTTTTTTTTGGTAGGATGTAACATGCTTATCATTAGCGTTGTAGAAATTCAGGTAAAATGTTTGACTTGTTATGAGTTATCTTCTGAATTGATAGACAAAATATGAAATAAATTCAGATTCTCAAGAGAGCGAACGACCCTGGAGAAAACACAAGATTCATAGTTTTTCTTGTGGCGAATATGACGCATCTCTACATGGAGAATTACATGTCCCAAATTCTGATGGATCACAGTATTGATATTCGCTGTGCCGTGTAAGTAAATGGTCAAGGGACCGGTGAAGGGCTTCATAAAAAATTACTTCTTCTGTGCAGGCACAACGGTAAATGGTACGCTCTATCGCAACGAGCTCAGAAGCTTCTGATTTTCATGACGATGCGATGTAACGTACCTTGCGAACTGACAATCGGGAAAATTTCTAGCTTGTCCATCAAAAGCTTTATGACGGTATAGAAACCTTTTCTCCGTGTCCGTCGAGATTTCGAAAGAATCCATGGGGCATTCTTAATTTCCAGATCTTACAAGCATCCATGTCATACTTTACGCTCCTGCGTTCGGTATAGGAAAACCTGATGAAAGTTATACAAGACATTGTACATACCTGCCCGGATTATGCTGGGTTAGGACAATCCTTTATTCTAATATCTGATTCCTGGACGAGAATGATTATTAAAAAAGAATTGACAACATTTTACTTAAAGTATACTGTGTAATGGATGGCCGCTTAGGTCTAAGGATGTTCGATGAGAACTTCAAGTCGGATAAATAATATAAGGCCTTTATTAGTCGTAGCGTTAATTGTTTGGGAGAGTGTACGGCACTGATAGGTCGTCGGAGCTGAACTGATGGAGCGGGCGTGAAGCTGAGGGCTTCGCGCTCACTTGACAAAGGTATAAAGAATCGCAAAGTCTCGTAGAGAAGTGGTCGCTCGCGGCGTTCCGGATACGCGATAGCCTTAAGGGCTTCTTTGAAGAGCGTATCGAACGGAAACGCTCCGTATCGATACCTTCGAATAAATATTAAAGTCGAAAGGTTAAATAGTTAGGCTGCACCCGTTACAACTGTCCGATTTTAGGGTAGAGCGGGGCAAAATGGAACAGCGGGGAAAACCGGGATTATGAGACCAACCGCAATTTTCTAACAACTTCTGGATGGTGGCAATGACCGTCTATGACGCAAAACGGGGTTGAAAATTCGAAATGGGGCATCCAAAAATTATTGGGAAATTGTGTTTTGCCCTCACTGTCCCATTTTGCCCCACTGTCCCAATTTGCTGCCCCTACTTATTGGGTCTCCTTACTGATGCTAGAGCATCTCCTGTACATTTCTGTGCGAGAGGGATGCTTTTTATATACAATGGATCACATGTACGGCACGAAATACTGAGAAGTAACTATCACTTCACGTTCATATTCGATACGTAATACCTCTATTCTTCTGGAGGTAGTAGAAATATCCTCCAATTGACTGCCACATAGAAAAAAATTATCCCGAAGAATATCCACGCCAACACGGGATCTTGTAGTTTTTGCAGTGTTGTCCATGGTTTGTGAAGTACTGGTAAGTTTTCATACGTAGCAAAGTGTATAGAGCCTGGAGCGCATACCCCTCGAATGGTTGTCACTCAACGTTGACGGGTAGCAGAAGAGGAAATTTAAACATCTATCACGTTCAGAATACAGAATAAGAATCCATAATACGAAAGAAACAGGAAAACGGGTGGGGGTAAGCCCTTGGAGGGTTCAGCTGCGTGAAGACCAGCAGTAACAGTTGATTCACCGTTAAGTCACAATGGACATATTTCAACATCGATATTATAGAACTAATAAAATGTTATTGACCATGATTGGACAATGGCAGTATCAGAGTAGTCGTGTTAGATACGGCTTGTTTTCTGTTCTGTCTTTTATCGCAACGACCGTAGCCATACCTCAGCTGATGGCCCTTGTGAAATATCGTGACGATTGGGAATTCCTTCTCGAAAGTGCTCCACCATTAATTTTCGAAGTATCTCTCCTCGTCAAGGCCGTGTTTTCTTTATGGAACTCACAGAAAGTTAGAACTATTTTGCAAATTTCAAAATATCGTAATCTACTCAAGAGCAATCTAATTAATCGATATCACTAATGAAGAGTTACTTTATACACACAGATATTAAAATTGTTCGATCATATTCGTGAAAATTGGCAGGTGTGGCGTAAGGAGCAAGAAATTAATATTATTCATGAGTATGCTGAACAGGGAAGAAAGATGACTATGATGTACGCAGGTAATTTAAATATGGTGCGTGGTAACCCAAAAGTTGATTAGTTACTTGGATTTATCACTTTTACGTACAGTTATGGTCGTTTCAACCACCATTCTCTTCACGATCTCACCGGTCGTAGTAAAGATGGTGGACATTTTTCTGAAGAACAGTTCTAAGCCCGGAGAATTTTCAATTCCTGTTTACTATTATAATCTCGATATGCACAAATATTATTTTTACATCAGTATGCATTGTTTCGTGTGCACATCTATCGGAGCTTTCTTCATGATCGCCATTGACACGAGACTCATTATTTTTGTGCAACACGGCTGTGGATTGTTTGCCGCGGTGGGGTACGTAACAAATATTGGTCTTCTGAACATGCCACGTCCCATTGTGTATCTCGGAATCCTGATGCCCTTTTCCCGTCGGGCTGATTTAATTTCATTCCCGGATAAATTTAGCGTACACACAGAAAAAAAATATCATTGAATCAAGTAAATTTTGCTTGTGGGCTGCCAATGAAGTAAAAACGTTGTTTCAATTCTACTCTGAATTCGTACAATTTCATACCGGATGGAAACGATAATATGTTACCTTGACAGTCTTGCTGTCGTTGTTTCAGTATCATATGGAATTCTAAGAATTGAAAGTAGAATTGAAACAAACATTTTTTTCTTCGGCAGCCCGCAAGCAAATTTTTTTTCAGTATATTAATTTTTGAAAACACGCAACGCAATATCGATGTGCTCTAATGTAGATACATGTGGGTTCAATCACTACTTATACCGTTAAAGTATTAGGTACGGAACGAAGCTGTATGCAACAGAAGTCTCACAAACAAGCTTGCAAATTTAAACATTTAAATCTCATGAAGATAAGCGTCGCCTGAGTCGTTCATAATAGTTTAATATCGCACATAAGGAAATGGATCAACAAAAATTTGCAGGCACAAATTACAGCGAACCGGTCAAAAAGAAAGATCAACAAAAACAGGTGATATCGCATATAAGTCGAATACAGAGGACATGGATTTCGAACATATAGTTTCGTGCATCAAAGGACACAACGATGCTATCGAGTGAGAATGTTGTGATAATGTATCTAGCGGAATGGTTCAGGGTTATTAATAAATCAACTATGAATTAGGTACACAAAAGTCATCGAAACACTTTACTCGTGGTGTTTCTTTTTCTTGGTGGGATGTAACATGTTTATCATTAGCATTATAGGACTGCAGGTAAAAATGGCGTATTATGATAAATTATCTTCTTAATTGTTAGATAAAGTATATAATAAATTCAGATTCTTAACAGAGGGAACGACCTTGGACAAAACGCAAGATTCATAGCTTTTCTTGTGGCAAATATGGCGCATCTCTACGTGGAGAATTACATGTCCCAAATTCTGATAAATCACAGTATTGGTATTCGCTATTCTATGTAAGTAAATTGTCGAGAAACTAGTCGAGGGTCGTCGTAAAACATGACTTCAACCACGCAGATGCAACGGCAGATGGTACAACTTATCCCAACCAGCTCAGAAGCTTCTGATTTTCGTGATGATGCGATGTAACGTACCTTCCCAGCTGACAGTCGCGAAAATTTCTGCATTGTCCATGAAAACCTTCACGACGGTAAAAAAATCTTTTTCTTCGTATTCGTCGACATTCTGACAGAATCCGTCGGTCATTCTTATGTTCTAGATCTTACAAGCATCAGTGTCATACTTTACGTTTCTACGTTCAGTATAGCAAATCTCAAGAAAGTTATACAAGATCTTTTATATAACTCTCCAGATAATACTGGGTCACAAGCTCGACAATATCTTATGCTACCTTTCGATTCCTGGAAAAAACGATTATTAAAAAAAGAATGAAAAACATTTTACTTAACGTTTACGTTCTTTTCGTCCACCCGCTCGTTGCTGCGTTGTCGCTATAGCTGTGTATCTCGCTCCCTCTCTCTTTGGTTCGCGTACCGCGTTTGCGCGCATAATAAATTCCATTAAGGAGCGAGTCTCGCCGCGCGCTGACTTCGCATAAGTTCGACAACAATAAGAGAAAATTGCAAGTACTTCTTGATGGTGTAAAAATCTGAAAAAATCATGTATACTAAAG
>JAPYZD010002508.1:0-16318 GCA_030522725.1 Ichneumoninae sp. B BG-2022a | reverse complement strand
ACTTTTGTCAGAAAGAGTATCGTCAGTGTAGACCGGACTACACGGCCGTTAATATTGAGTAAACGATACAGAAAATCTATATCACGTAGAAGTGAGCCAAATATCGTCAGCTGATTGAAGTCCTTGAAAGACTCGTTGTATGAAAAAAGATCATACGGTGGTGCATTTGAGACCTTTTAATAAATGGATATGAATTATTGAACCATCCCACTGTGATTAGTAATTTATAATGAATTTCGTAATGTATGCTTTCAAAGGTAAAAAGACGTAGAGGTAATCGACATTGTTATATCTTTTTCGAAAAAGGTTAAACACATTAACTGTTACTATTAGAATTTCCTATGCGCATCCAATAATGTTTCGGCGGTCATAACTAGTAGACTACATGTGACACTTGTCGCCTCCGTACTAGACCAAAACCTCTAGGCCCGCCGAGATCAAAGGAGCCGCCCTACCAAAATCTCCTACTAATTCTTTTAATAAGTGTACCGCCTATGTCACATCTAATACTTTATTACAAAACTGCATTAACCCCACCATGCTACTCGACTAACCATAGACAGTATAGGAAGCGATTTAGTATAAAAAAGCCAAGCCTTTTACGGCTAGAGTCAGTTATTCTACCCTCCTCGTAAGCTACAACACTTCGTTTATTATGTACGGAGCGAGCAAGGCTCTGTTCGACGGAAGTTTCCTATAGCCCTGCGCGGCTAAGTCTCGACGCTCTCCCGGAGCAGCCCTGCGCGGCTGAGTTTCGACGCTATTGCGGAGTACGATCTAGTCTCTAGTATCGCAACACCTGTATCGACGCACGACGACGTTTAATAAAGATATAAACTTTGTGAGTACTTAAGACGGTTCTTCAACTCTTCGCATGCAGGGATCTGCATGCTCTCTGCCACGTGCTACAAGACTTTTAGTCTCAGGCACCCTGTCGACACGTCATAAATCTTAGGCAGTAGAAGGCGAGGTCTCCGTCTCCCGATGTAAAGGGCCAACGCCTTGACTCGAACGCCTCGGCCGTTCGTGCTTCCTGCAGGAGGAGCACGTTAACGGCTAGAGGACTGTAGAAGGCGGACGAAAAATGTAGAGAGCCGGAAGAACGGAGGAGGTATCCTCGATTCCCGATCCCGACAGTCGTGCGCCCGAAAGGGAGCACAAATCGTTGCACAAGATCGGGATCGAGGGGGAGGAGGTGGGAGAAAGATGGGCGATGTGGGTTTGAACGCTCTGAACAGAGCGGATTTTATTTCACGAATCTCGCTCTGAAAAGACCGTGATTGTGCGGCGCGAAGAAAGTCCGTGGCAAGCCGGTCGATGAGTAGAGTACGTTGTATGCACTGAAAAGTGCGGGTTCGCCAAGAGGTGTCCAAGGGGATAGCCAAGTCAGAAGTCCAGAGTCGATTTTCGTAGTAGGCTTTCTAGTAGATACAGGTAGGCGGTGGGCAATGTAGGTCGAAATGCGAGGCGAGCTGGCCGAATTATATGAACGAGCGCGGACCTCGGAGAGAGGCTCTGGTTCGCGAAATCGGTGCGCGCGTGCTCAACTCGCGAAATTCGCGTCGCGATTGAGGTAAAGATTCGGCCAACTCTCTTTCACAGAATCGATACAATTTTATGGAACATAAAGAGTAAGAAAACAGGGTTTTTATGATATACATATCGACGGGGTGGAGATAAAACTAATGAACAAAAATAATTGTTTCGTAATGTCGTGAATTACGCTCGACCTAATTTTCGACTGAAAATGGGGAATAACTCCTGAACCTTTGGGAGGAATGAGAGCTGTGTGAACTTAGTACCCGACTTTAAAAAATCAATTTTTTTTTTGGTGATTCTTAAAGAGTTGTATTTTATATATAGTTGATTGTAGTAATAAATTTTTTGTTTGTAGTAGCCCAAAAAAAAAAGTTATGGGACTTTGAAAAAAACCCATCAACCTATTTTGAAATTTTTTAAATCTGGAGGTCGATTTCGATGGAGAATCGTTTGTAGTTGATTGTAGTGAAAGAATTTCCGTTTGTAGTATTGAGGAAACATTTTTACAACAATTTTAATAAAAAAAAAAAAAAAAAAATTTTTTTTACGGCAATTCGATACACTGCCAGCACTACCTCGAAAATCGTTTATAGTTATTTGTAACAACCTTTATTTCGTTTGCAGTACCTCAAAAACTAACGGGAAGTCAATATACTCGAAGATTGTAGTACCTCAAAAACGAACGAGGAGGCCTTTATGTCCCGACCGCTAGCTCCAAAATCGTTTGCAGTTGTTTGTAGTACCGACAATTTCATTTGTAGTATCTCGAAAACTAATGTCAAGTCATTATACTCAAAGATCGGATACTATTATAGTTTCTAGTACCGTTTATTTTGTTTGTAGTAACGAGAAAAAAAATTTACAATCATTTTTTTTCTTCATTTTTTTTTACAGACGTTCGATACACTGTCAGCACTACCTCGAAAATCGTTTATAGTTATTTATAGCAACCTATATTTCGTTTGCAGTACCTCGAAAATGAACGAGGAGGCCTTTATGTCCCGAGCGCTAGCTCCAAAATTGTTTGTAGTTGTTCGTAGTACCGATAATTTCGTTTGTCGTATCTCGAAAAGTAACAACGAGGCCTTTATGTCCCGAGTGCTAGCTCCAAAATCGTTTGTAGTTTGTAGAACCGATAATTTCGTTTGTAGTATCTCGAAAACTAACATGAAGTCAATATACTCGAAGATCTGATTCTAACATCGTTTGTAGTGCCGATAAGTTCGTTTGTAGTATTTCGAAAAGTAACATGAAGTCAATATACTCGAAGATCTGATTGTAACATCGTATGTAGTACCGATCATTTCGTTTGCAGTACCTCGAAAACTAACCTACAGGGGGAGTCTGTAACCCCTACAGGGCGCGCCCCCAGGTGGCGGATAGGGGAATGCTCGCCGTCCGTGGTGGCGGGACACTTCGGTGCCCTGCCATTTTACGGGCGGAGGATAAAATAGCTCCCGCGGACCAAACAGCCTAGGGGAAGAAACCCCGAAAATAAATCAAGTATGGAAAGGAGTGAAATAAACGTATTACCCCAAGTGAGTACCTCTCGGACAGAGAGTAATCTCACCACCGGTTCGAATCGGGTAAAAGCCCCGGTGGCTGGTGCCGGCCTCACGTATGTTGGGAGAGGTCACAGTGACATGGAGGTGGGCCACTTGGCCTCCATGGCACTTAAAACGCCAAGTGACAGAAGCAGCAGAAAGGCTCCAGGGGTGGGCGACTTCGCCCCTGGTGCATCAAACGCTACAAGCTGCAAGAACGCCGAAACGATGCGGTGTCATACCGCGGCGGCATTTCTCAGCCAGCCTCTGGTCCAGCTTACGACCTCGCGGGACACGGCCATCGGACTTGAAGACGGCAAGCTCGGTGAGCTCTAGGAACTTCTGACGGCAACCATCAGGCTGATAAAATCGAAGCGAACTGTCCCCACGGAAGTACGAACAACGTGAAGGAGGCCCTCGCTCTCATCGCAGAGGCCCTCACCCACCGGAAATCTTGGAAGGACGAGCAACGGAAGCTCACCCTCGCTGAGGCTAGGGAATGCGAGGCGCTACGGCAAGCCGCGACACCATGCACGTCGACGCGCAAACGCCCGGCATCCAGCCCGGCCCTCGGCCCGAAGGAAGATACCCGCACAGGCGACAAGGGAGGCTTCACCCTGGTCAACAGGAAAAAGAAGAAACGTACTGGGATACCTACACCAGCCAAGGCCATACAGCAACCGAAGTCGGGCCCACCAAGGACGCAAGCTTCGGCCCCTGCGCACCGGAAAGCAAAAAGAAAAAAGGCAATAGCCCCGGGCCCCCGCGCTAATGCCGTACTGATAAAGCCCGCACAGTGAAAGACCTACGCGGACTTACTCAGGGACATTAAGGCCAAGGTAAACCCGGAGCAGCATCAGGTGACCATCCGTTCCATCCGCGAGACCAGGGACGGGGACATCCTTCTGGAGATGGATCGCAAATCGGACAACTGCCCATCTTTCACCGACGCGATAAAGGTGGCGGTCGGGGAGCAAGGCTTGGTCAAGGGTCTATCTCCGAATCATACCATAGAGATGCGGGGTATAGACTCCTCCACGGATGAGGCAAACATACGCGACGCCCTAGTGCGAGACCTTGACGACACGGCGGATATCAAAAGGATCGGGCTCTCGACGAACGTCTTTCGAGGGCAACGCACGGCATTCATAGAACTCGACGGAAAAAGCGCCCAAAAAATACTTGCGAGCGACCGTATAAAGATCGGGTGGGTTATCTGCCGAATCAGGCGACATGACTCCATCCAGAGGTGCTACAGATGCCTCGGATATGGACACCTGTCCAATAGATGCACTGACCCTGACCGCAGCAAGCTGTACTATAAATGCGGCAAAGCGGATCACAAAGCAGCGGCATGCAGCCGATCACCACGCTACATACTCTGCGCGGCAACCGAGGGCGAAGGGCTCGACACCGATCACATGCCCGGTGCGGGACGGTGCGCAACATACCGAAGAGCGCTGAAAGGAGCATCCACCGGTCAGAGATGACGACCTTTCTGCAATGTAACCTGGGAAGGGGGTGGACTGCACAGGCGTTACTGCACCAGTTCATCTACGAAAATTCCATTGACATCTGCATCATATCAGAGCAGTACGCGAACCTACCGAGGACATCGTGGCTCTTTGACACGTCGAACACGGCAGCGATCTGGGTAGTTAGCCCAACTCTACACTCAATGAGCAGCGGACGCAGCGACGGTTTTATCTGGGTGAAGTTCCGAGGCTTCACCCTGATAAGCTGCTACCTCTCGCCAAACGAAGGCATCCTGGCATTCAGACGCCAACTCGCCGATCTTGAGGACACCATGCGAAGCATTGGTGGTGAAGTTATCGTGGCTGGTGATTTCAATGCCAAGTCAACAGAGTGGGGAATGGAGTGGAGCGACACCAGAGGGAACGAGCTGGCAGACATGGCTGCCCGACTCGACCTGACCACGCTCAACGAGGGTAACGTTTCCACCTTCAGAAGAACGGGCTGTCGAGAGTTGATTCTCGACATCACCTTCGCCTCACCGGAGACTGCTGCGGCCGTATGGGATTGGAGGGTCCAGGAGGATTATAACTCCAGCGACCACCAATACAGCCAGTTCTCGACCGGCAACACGCCGACCAACGGCACGAGACAGGAAGACGATCGGCGACGATGGAACGAAAGGAAGCAAAATGAGACAAAACTCATCAACTCTCTGAAGAACCAGACCCAACAACATGCCAATGAACTGGCCTTTTCCAGACAAGACGTGGAGAATCTCGTGGAAAAAACGATGGGTGCCATTTCGGCCGCCTGCGACGCTTCCATGTCAACCAGGAGCACCCGCGAGAAAAGGCGCGCAAACTACTGGTGCAACGATGAGATCAGTGAGCTTCGGAAAAAGTGCCTCGCGCTCCTGCGCAGATCCGTCAGGGCGAACCGCAAACGACAGGCTGGCCAACCGGACACTCTCTTCGCCGAACTCGATAGCGCCAAGAAAGCCCTGAAACGGACGATCAAAAAGAGCAAAAACCAATGCTGGAGAAACCTATGCGAAGAGCTGGACGAGGACCCCTGGGGAAAGGCTTATCAGATTGCTGTCAAAGGTCTGGGAAAACAAAGCCGCATACCTCCTATGGAGCCGGCTACCATAGAAAGCATCATCGGCGATCTCTTCCCCCAGCATTCACGGAGGGCATCCCTGTCAACGCCATCAAGTGTATATCCAGGGAGTACCCCGAAATACTCCTTACCATGTACAATGCTTGCCTCGCAATAGGCGCATTTAGTCGCCGTTGGAAACGCCAACGACTGATCCTCCTGGACAAAGGGAAGGGCCCTCTAGTGACGTCATCATCGTATAGGCCACTATGCCTGCTAGACGTCGCAGGCAAGCTACTAGAAAAGATGATCAAGGGACGCCTAACTTCGGCAATCAGCACGACTTCCGCAAGAAGAAATCGACAATCACCGCGATTGACCAGGCCATCACCATTGTGAAGAGGGCCTGGTCTGGCAGCTACCAAGCTCGGAAGGCGTGCATCCTGCTCACCTTCGACGTGCAGAACGCGTTTAACTCCGTGGGCTGGGAGGACATACTGGACGCACTGAAGATTGACTTCAGCATCGACCAATACGTTCTCGACATAGTGGACGATTACTTCCGGGATCGCCTTCTCGAGTACGACACGACGGAGGGAGCCCGAATGGTGGAGGTCACTGCCGGTGTTCTGCAGGGTGCAGTCCTGGGCCCTGAGTTCTGGAATATACGATACGACGACCTGCTGGCCATGAACTTTATGCGCGAAACACATCTGGTCGGATACGCCGATGACATTGCCGGTATAGTCATCGCGGACAGCACCGAGGACGCACGGCGGAAAATTGATCACCTAGTCAGACGAATAAGCGCCTGGCTAGACAGCCATGGGCTCAAGCTAGCAGCCAGCAAGACGGAGATGGTTGTCCTCACGAGGCAACGCTGGTTTGATAAACCCTTCGCGATAAATATTGGCGAAGCGCTTGTCGAGGCCAGGAGATCGGTCCGGTATCTCGGCCTCCAATTCGACGAGAAGCTAACCCTCGGAGAACACATTCAACGAACAGCTGACAAAGCTGACGGCACCGCTGCCAAGCTCTCAAGGATCGTGAAGAACGTCGGCGGCCCCCGCTATGCGAAGCGGAGGCTACTGATGAGCACCGTTAACTCCATTATCCTGTACGGCGCAGAAATCTGGGCGGATCAACTCGCGCATGAAAGCCATCGGCGCAAACTGGCTGCAGTACAAAAACGCGCCGCCCTCCGAGTCGCTTGTGCATATCGCACGGTCTCGGAATAAGCGATTCTGGTCGTCGCCAAGACGCCCCCCATCGACCTCCTGGCCAAGGAGGCTCCACCAGTCGCGGACAGCAAATCCCCTGGTCGACGGCGCCGCGGAACTCGACCGGGCGAGGACCATTGGAGAATGGGAGCACAGGTGGCAGAATAGCGACACCGGAAGGTGGACGGCTAAACTTATACCCGACATAAAGACCTGGATCAGATGCGAACATGTAGATACCAACTTCTACTTAACGCAGCGACTCACGGGCCATGGCGCGTTTAACGCGTACCTACACCGAGTGGGCCTCGTCGACAGCCCACGGTGCAGCTACTGCCCAACCGAACTCGACGACGCTCAACACACCTTTTTCCACTGCGATAGATGAACGGAAGAACGAAGAGCCGCAACAGATGCTATCGGAGAAGCACTGCACCCCGAGAACCTGGTCCCCCACATGATAGGCCCCAAGCCGAAATGGGAGGCCATTATGAAATTCACGGAGGAGGTGCTGAAGGCCGAGAGGCTCGAGCAGCAACCAAACGAAACGGGCGCTTAGGGGCGCACCAGGGGTTGGACTGAAGTAATGCGAGAGCGGTTTCCGGTCCAGCCACCTTCACCACCGTGAAGGGAGGCAGAGGATTGTTTTTAGTCAGTAAAAATCTGACACTACCAACAACACAACAACTTTTGTTGATGTCTTTTCGAAGATTTTTCAACCTCTGAAAAAAAAACCTCGAAATCTAACGTCAAGTCGATGTACTCAAAGATCTGATCCTATTATCGTTTGTAGTACAGTTTATTTCGTTTGTAGTACCTCGAACATTAATAGGAAGTCAATATACTCAAAGATCTGATTCTAACATTGTTTGTAGTACCGTTTATTTGGTTTATTTTCGTGTCAGTTTTCCAGATACTACAAACAAAATCAGCCGTACTATCAAGAAGTTTAGCATCAAACGTTCAAGTATATTGACTTCATATTAGTTTTCGAAGTACTACAAATGAAATTATCGGTACTACAAACAACTACAAACAATTTTGGAGCTAGCGCTCGAGACATAAAGGCCTCCTCGTTCGTTTTCGGGGTACTACAAACTAAATTATCGGTACTACAAATAACTACAAACGATTTTGGAGCTTGCGCTTGGATCATAGTGACTCCTTGTTAGTTTTCGAGGTACTACAAACGAAATAAAGGTTGCTACAAATAACTATAAACGATTTTCGAGGTAGTGCTGGCAGTCTATTGAATTCCCGTAAAAAAAAATAAATAAAAAAAAAATTTTATTAAAATTATTGTAAAAATGGTTCTTCGTTACTACAAACGGAAATTCTTTCACTACAATCAACTACAAACGATTCTCCATCGAAATAGACCTCCAGATTTTAAAAATTTCAAAATAGGTGGATGAGTCCCATAACTTTTTTTTTGGGTTACTACAAACAAAAAATTTGTTACTATCTTCTTTGTTGCTGTCTTCGCGAAAAAGTCAGCTCTGACGGGGAAACCGGCTATTTATACGGTGATAAAAGCGAAAAAAACAATGGAACTTAAAACAAAAACGACACATCTAAGGCACGGGATATTGAAAACGAGACGGAACACGAGTCAGAATCCGAGAATAAAAATTCCAACAAACAAGAATTCAAACTGTTGCCGACAAATATCGGAGAATCATCTGGTGATGAAAGTTGTGGTAAACCACCCGTAAAACCAACCTTCCGATCACCTCCAACAACGATGCAGGAAAAGGACAGCACTCCGAAAGCCGCAGAAATACCAGTACAACTTGAGAGCTCACTGCCAACTCAATACAACCATCAATACAACTGAATCCCGAACTGTCATGAGAACATAAGGATGCCGCGAAACTCGAAAATCAATCACTAAATAGCGACATAGCAAACAAAACACTATCACCACCAATGACACTGGATTCGCGACAATTTGATCCACCTTGGCATCAAGAAACAAGCGCATCGGAGAAAAATGAACACAGCATACCACAGGAAGTGCCACTGAACTTCCGATCACCATCCATCTTCGCAAAAGCCCTACAACTAGAAAATTTACCATTGCGTTTAAACTCTGTTGAATATATACCGCCAATAAACGCCGAAGGAACAAATGATTCCGAGCAACGTCCAGCACAAACACCGGTTCAACCGAACTTTAGGTCACCGTCAATGCCCGAAAAAATAAATATCACCGATCTGCGCACTGCACAAACACCAGTGCCACCGAACTTCAAGTCACCACCAATACTTCATTGTGATGTAAAAATGTATGAGTCGAAAGCTACCAATTATTAACCAATCACACTCATACCACGCAAAAAAGCACTGCCAGAAACGATCAGCAATCTTCTATCAAATCTGACATCAAATCGCAGAATATCGCCCGGATGCGCATACTATGCATTATTGGCTTCAACAAACGCACCGATCATCGACAAAAAAAAGAACAAAAGTAGGAAAATTCAATATTCATTAGCGTTTAACTTCAAACTAAATATAAGTTAATTGAACTTTTATACTTAAATACAACTAACACTTTTAAAACCTATTAAAACAGATACACAAAAATACTGAAAAAGAGAATGTAGACAAAAACCAAGCCACCAAGACCCTTAATAGAACCAAACGAATTGCAAATTATTTTTGTTCTTGAACTACCCAGCTTGAACTAGACAGCATGACAAACCACAGTAATATTACTATACTTCTCACAAACAAATACACAAAAAACCCATATACTTATTCCCTCATATATTTAAGCTACATTTACGCCGATATAACTGAGCATTCAATATATCAATATATTTAATTATTAAATTTACTTTGCAAACAGGAACATGAGAATAACGGAAACAAATAAAACAAAAACAGAATTGAGACAATGATAATCTAACAAATAAAAACGTTCATGAGTATATAGAGTATATATCATGAGTATACCCAACAAAAATCGTATGGGAACAATATCATTTGGATTAATTTCATTTTTTTTCTTCACTTTCTCAACTAAGCCATTGTCTATCTTTTTGGCCAATATATATATGCTATGCTCCCATAAACCGACGTCACAGGAGGAGAGGAACCGAGGTGCGAGACCGATCTCGTCACTTCGGAGCAATCCTCCGTAGAGACAGCGTGTAGAATTTTAGCCCTCCCATATAGAAATTATTTGCTATCGTAAATCTAGAGAATAGTGTGTTATCGAGTGTGTGATTATTTTCTAAACCCTCCCCTATCATTTTTGAAGACATTCAAAGAATTCCCACGACTCAGGAACACGACGTTTACGATAATATTGTTCGAAGAGTTTTGAGCCACGTGAGCGGTGAGCCGTGGTGTATCGTACGATTCCGGCTCCGTCGTTGCATTGTATAGAGTCAAGTCGTTCCGATAACATTCTCCTCCCGATAACGCATTTAAAAATTATCCAAATTCTTATTCCCCAACTATTTTTGGAACCCTGCCCCCCCCCCGTTTTCCCGTGTGTGCAAAAGTGAGACAAGGTGAACCGGTGATCGTGTAATATCGAAAGCGCGTTTCCGCGACACGACGCCGGCGACAGAGTCGAGCAATACACATAAGTTTTTTGTTCGTTCTTCATCGGTCCTGTTTTTATTATATCGAGTCACGCGTGTCACAGCAGTGCCTCGCGATTTACCCGAAACACCCCTTTCGAACCCAAACGAGTTCTCCCGGAACAAAGGTAATAATTAAGAGCCACGAGGTCGACAATAACGCTTTCACTACCCTGAGATTATTGTTTTCGAGTCATTCCCCCTTTGTGTTCTTTTGTTAACTAAATAGATATTCGACGTCGCTGTGCAGGCGACTGGCGCCCAATTAAAATAAAAACCGAATGTCTATTTCCTTTTGGCTAATACAATAAATATTTCTTCTTCTTCTTTTAATTTTCGATTCAATATTTTATTTCGAAGTCCCTGCCCCCTTTCCCATCCCACCGTATTCGAGCTAGATAAAATCCTTACATTACAAACAGTTTTGGAAAAACAATTATGGAATTTCACCAACCGAACGAAACAGAACAATGTAATAGTCGTCAGGTATGGTCGAGGGAATGAGTGAGAGTAAATGCGTATGAATGATGAAAGTCCGGATAAATGTGTAATACTTTTATTATAATGAGCGTGAATGGAGTAGAGTGCGCGTCTAACAGCTTCGGGACTCTGAAGAAAGGGCCTGACGGAAGCAGGGCCCTCGTCTATTGCTACGCGCGACAAAGTATTCTTACGCGCTTATAAGACGGCCGCTGCTCGCACGTGGCGGGCGCAGCGGCTGGACCGTTACCGTGAGAGCGTGAACGTTCGCACGGAAGGTGCTGATGGCACAAAGATTAGCGAGAGTCTAGATAAAATATTAAATCTGAGTTTCCTGCGCTAAAAATGTTAACTCGGAATATGGGACCGTCACAACAACATTTTTATTTTTCTTAACCATTTTTAACGCCAAGTTTAAATCCATCCGAGTGTACCGCAATCAACTTCAAAACCGGAGGATAATCCTCCAAACCAATTCGGACAACAACCAGGAGCTTTAATTCTTCAACAATCAACAAATAACAACAAAAACAAAAATTCGAAAAACATTACACAACTTACACAAAAAATGAAAATATCTTAAAAAACCAAATTACTTTTCCAATTATATCGAGTCACACGTAACAAATATTGTCAAATGTAACAATTATAATATCCGATGCGAGGGCATTATTTCCTCCCAGACGGGGAGTGTAACGGTCGCAGTCCAATTATTTAACTTTTAACCTTTAATATTTATTCGTGCGTACCGACAAAGCGTTTCCGTTCGATACGCTCTTCAAAGAAGCCCTTAAGGCTATCGCGCATCCGTACCGCCGTGAGCGACCACTTATCTAGTAAACCCGCGATATAATAAACACCCGCGACTCTTTATTCCTTTGTAACAGCGAGCGTGAAGCCCTCAGCTTCACGCCCGCTTCAATCACTTCAGTTCTGACCGACACCACGAACGGTACACTCTCTCCGAACAATGACACCTCCGAATTACACTCTCCGACTAATAAAATACTTGCATATTTTTCACATCATCTACGACTCGACACATTTAACGCAGTGCCTGACCCATCGACCATCCGTCACAATTATTACTTATTTCTGATATTAATTTACACTTGAGAAACAATATAATCAAACTGCAATCACTCGCACACAATCAACTTTCATCACCCAGATGTATAATTTTTTCAAATATGCATGATTCAAAAGTAATTATATAACCGATAAGCCTAACGAGTTCGACAATCCAGTGAGTTCTGGTTTCGGTCAATCGTCTCAAGAACACTGTAAAGTACTTGGTTGTAATAATGTGGCCATCATCAGATGCTCATAGTGCAAGAAGACTTTGTGCTTGCACCATTTTTTTTAAGAGTATCATTTCTGCACCACTTACGAACCATGATTGCGGCAAATTATGACAGTAATGTGCACGTTGATGAATTGTAAAAGGAATGCTAAATTATGATAAATATTGTGGTGTATGTAGATGAACAAGGCGGTAAGAATTTATGTGAGAGAATGGAGAGTAGCGAGAGCGATAACACGGGACGTGAAGAGGACGACAGTCGAATAAACGCGCTTGCCGAAACCGGGTGTTTGTTATTTCTCGCTTATGTCCGCAGCTGATTGCCGCTGTTCCGAAATATAGCAATACATCCACTCAACTCCAGCAATATCCCCAGTATTCTATATTTGACCAAGCTATTTTTTTCAGTAAATAACTCGAAATTCGTGAATGGACCATTATAAGTAACAGCCGGTCACCCCCTTAATACTAAATGAACCGTTACATGAAGTGCACCCCATTGACTTCGGCTAACAGGAATGTTTTCAATGAATTCAGACATTTAAATAACGAGAAACAAGAATGTATTGAGACGTTGCTCAGGTCCGCTCGCCTCCAAAACCTTTTTGGAGCACGGCGGAGAATCGGAGCAGCGACGAGGACCGCGAGAAACCGAGCGCCTCGGTAAGGTAGAGCGCACGCCAGATCGGAGTATACCCATGGAGTCGACGGCCGGGAGCCGCCTATCTTATCCCGAGACCCAGCGCGCATTTCGGAGCACGCGCCTGCCACGCAGCGATTGCGTCAGCCGCGCGTGATCACCGGTGGCGCGGAAAGAAAGGCCGATTGACGTCACACTGACGTCATTCGGAACGGAAGGGGACCGGAATTCGTGCCGTGCGCACTTGGAGCTCGGATATAAAAGGAGGCCCGGACGCATGTAGAAGTACTCTTAGCTGAACAGTGACTTCGCTCGCTACTAAGATTCCCTCCCATCAAGCATCGGCAACTTTCTTTGGGGACAGAGATAACTGCTGCTGTCTTGATTACCCTTTACCTGAAATACAGCGTCGGCGACTTCTCTCGGGGGCGGGAGTAACTGCTGCCATCTGTGAACCCTTCCTCTCTTAAAAATACAGCGTCGGCGAGGCTGCTGCCGTCTGTTTCCCCAGGCAATCTTTTTCTTTATATATTTTTTTTTTTAGAATTTATATCTCGGCGGATTTAACAATTGATTTTCTCCACCAACGATTTTGATTGTATTTAATTTTCAATTGACGTTTAGAATAAAAAAAGGGATTTATTTTTGTAATAAGAATGTCTCTACCAACGATTTTGATTGTATTTGAATAAAACAAAACAATTGAAATTGACATTAAGCATCAATATTCGAACTTTTATTCAACAGCACCTGCCCTCACACAAACGAAAGTGAGCCGTGAACTCACATAACGACGTTTTTGGAGCAAAGCGTGTAAGCCTCCAAAAAGCGATACGTTACAGTATGCACAAATATACGTACTAATGGATAAGGATTAGTTTACCCCCGTAAACTGATTTTCCTGTGATTGTTTAAAAATATGTCAACTTTATTTTAACATGCCCTTCCTAATGGTACATGTTCTGTTCAATTTGGTTGGATAGTTTTTTGCGGTGGGTGGAAATTGAAAAATAAGGCCGTAGTTCATCCCTACAAATGAATTTTAATTCTTCACCTTCACGTGCAATTTTCATTATCTTCAATGGGAGTATTTTGGTTTTTGTTTAAATAAAATCGGTTGACGCCTTCCGGTTGAAACCACTCGACATACCTAACTTTGATTGGCGATTTCACCCCTTATCAATGTTTTTTCGCCGATAAAAAATACATGTGTTTTAGTTTTCGATGCTCTACGACATACGTCAGTTTCATCAAAATCAAAGGGGGACACCAACCTGACGTTCCTCGTTAGCAGCGAAGTTCGCGGCTGCCGGCCCGATGGTGATCCCCATGTCTCCTGGATTTTCAGTATTGGATCATACCCTTTATTCAACGTACGAGCTGCACAATACATAGCGATTTCCACAGTTTGTTACCCACAGAATATATGTTTGGGCTCGAGTTACCACACGCAATGAATAAAACTCTCATTGTTGTTTTGAGTTCTTGCGACTGTACATTTCTCTAACAAGTCCTCAGAAGGACAAAGCCGATGCTGCGGATTTGCATCAGTCGAGCTTTTGTGATAAAACGTCGTCCATATTGCTTTCCTCATGTGTTCAACGGAATCGGAGTTTCCACGAACTGCTAAGCCATAATACTCGGAAAGATTTGTTAACAACTGTAGAGTTAACAAATTACCACAGGCACACGGGCAGGTAGGAACAGGACAAAAGGAATAACGTTTGACCGGGGAGACGGACCGACAGATGTCACGCTCCAATGACTTTCTAAGAAAGGCTGTAGCGATCGAAATAATTCGAATTCCGATTTAACAATTGGACAGAATGTTTATTACCGTGTATACTATCGGATAATGGAAAAAATAAATGTTTTGAAAATGTTCCACTGTGATGATCCCTTAAAACTAAATTAAAACACCCTTCGTATCGTTTTCCCACGCACTCCTTTCGTGAAGCGAATTTCACTTTTTTCGGAATGGTGGTTTTTGAAACGGTGGCCACTCTCAAAGGAAGAGTTTTTAGCTTATCCGTTTGAAATTTTGACAGAACATTCTTCACGACATTCTTTATGTTGCTATGGAAGCTTTTTTTAACTTCCTATTTTTTTAACGAAAAACTGGTGAAAGATAGTCTAAATTCGATACGATTTTTCTTCATCAAATAAGAAAACAAAGCGTGCTTTCCATTGAAAATTCAGGGACCTTTCTCCTCGTCCGTAAGCTTAATCTTTAGATGCACGCCTCACAATTCACTCTGCGAAAGGAGGGCGCGGACAATCGATATATAGTTTTAATGATGAATATCGATGTATCACCATTTTAACAATTTTTTGTAGGCCCTTTCCATTTTCAAGGCGTGTTTTGAGGTCGAGTATGCACTTTTAGGACTTCGAATAACGAAAGAAACAAATTTTTTTACACACCCTAAGCTCCATATATGGGACGTAGTACGAACTACAACTATAGCTGTATGACCGATACTGACGCCTGGCGGGGCGCGACTAAGCTCCCAACCCGTGTGAAACGAGCAATTGCTATTTACGGCCGAAGGCATGGGCGGATCAGATGCTCGTAGTGTCTCCTATTTACGTAATTATCTTTTACGTGCATTTATCTCACGCTACTACTTCAGTAATCACCGATTAAGATCGATGAAGTTTCTCTTCTATAATCTGAATACGCGATGTACGCGATGTACGCGATGTGCGCGATGTGCGCGATGTGCGCGATGTGCGCGATGTGCGCGATGTGCGCGATGTGCGCGATGTGCGCGGCGCGATGTGCGCGATGTGCGCGATGTGCGCGATGTGCGCGATGTGCGCGATGTGCGCGATGTGCGCGATGTGCGCGATGTGCGCGATGTGCGCGATGTACGCGATGTACGCGATGTACGCGATGTACGCGATGTACGCGATGTACGCGATGTACGCGATGTACGCGATGTACGCGATGTACGCGATGTGTAGTCTGTAAGTGGCCTTAAATCTAGTTATAGTGTGATAAATTATGTAAAAGTTAATGTAACAGATAAAACGCTACCCCGTGGCATGTAAGAGTTACTATACCTACTCTTACAAATGCAATAAGCGATACATACTGTGACGCGGTATTTTTTGGTCGCGCCACAGATCCTCGTAAACTGCGATTGCATTTACGATCGATTCTGCGCGCATTTTATCGAGCGTGCCCGCGACTCGATCGCGGCGTGGAGTTCCGTCCCGGGCAAAACCTAGCTTATGTTTCCATCGATCATTTTTTGTGGTGTATTTTCTTCTCGGGGAACTATCTTTTCTTTCTATTGTATTTCGTGGATCATAAGTGCCGGGTATTGGACGGCCTCTCGCCGCACCGGTACCGTGAAAATCGGAAAGATCACCTGCGCGTGGTTTACGACGAGCGGAGGAGAGTGTGTGAGTGTGTC
>JAPYZD010002507.1:0-15698 GCA_030522725.1 Ichneumoninae sp. B BG-2022a | reverse complement strand
TTATGAACATTCTGAAATTATTATTATGCACAAACAATCTTTTCAGCACCTTTTATATGCTAGCATTTTTTCAGATTTTTTTCTCATCGAGAAGTGTTTATAATCTTTGTCTTTTTTCTCTCGAACTTAGGCGGCGTCAGTCATTGTGCTAGTACTACCTTAAATAAAAAACGATGATTTTCTGTCCCTGGAGCGCTTTATTGTACATTTATTGCCGTACTTTTACGATGAAAGTTACGCTTCTTCCTTATACTCTAAAGTCGGCACACCCTAACGATGCACTTCGTCGGCGAAGAATTCCTCCGCTCTTGTGTCCTCGTCCATCGGTAAGTAATGTGGGATTAAAAATGTATAAAGCACTTAGTTATTAACGAGTTAAACGATATTTATTAAATAAAAAACACAATGATTTTCTCTCCAGACCGCTTTATTATATGTTTATTGTTGTACTGTTACGATGAAAGTTACTCTTCTTCCTTATACTCTAAGGTCGGCGCACCGTATGGATGTACGTGGTCGGCGTAGAGTTCCTCCGGTATGTCGTCGTCGTCTTTCGGAAAATAAGTGGGAAAATGCGGTGCTTCTTTGAACTTTCTAAGCGGCAGACGTGTGTCGTATATTTGAAGAAGACTGCCCGTTGCTCCGGGAATAGCTTGGGTCTTCACCCAGATCACGTTGTATTTGGTATTTATACGTAAAATCTGTAAAAAAAATGTTTAACGAATTTATTGTCGACTCGGTGTCTCATTTCTGGCAAATAGTTTGGATACTGTAGCAGGAAAGAATTACCTCGGCCCCCCTGAAAAAACGATGGCGATTTCCCATATGTCCCGGCAGTTTCGTTCCTGGCATTACACGTGCCTTCGTGCCACCCGAACCAATGTTTCCGGGCCTACGATGCGTTTTCGTTACTCCGTGAGTCGCCGGCATTCCGTGGAAACCCCAACGCTTCATTACTCCTTGAAAACCTCGGTCCATCCTTTAAAAATTAAGCCATCGGCGATTAGACGGAATCGAAAAAAAACTGTATGACTCATTGCTCCCGATTATTTTGCAGTTATTTTTGATTACTTCTTTCTTAAAATTTCTTTTCCTACTTCAAAAATTTGTGTTTTGCTTATTTCTTAGCATTTATATATTTTTGCGTTTCTTAAAATTTCTTTTCCAATCTCAAAGCTATATTCTTTTTTTAAATTATTTTGTTAATTTCTTAATATTTTTTTTCCGATGTCCAACATGTTTCTTTTTTCTTAACTTTAAAATTATTAATTTCCTAGCCACGCTGGTCGAAGAAAATCATTAACAGCTCCCGCAAATTCTACGTACGTTTGCGCTCTGATGTCAACGACATCGCCGGGTTTGTAATGAGCGGCGAACAGAGGTGTACCGGGCTGCAGCGCTGCGTCCGGTGTGATTACAAATCTCGACAACAGCTTCTTTGGCATAACACCGGCATCCGTGAACATACCGCAATATTCTTTCGTAAACTGTTATCGACGAAAAAAAATGATCGATCAGATCGATTTCTTAAAATAATAATTCGAGCAAATTAAAATGGTGTTTTTTTATACCCTCTGAGGATCTGTACTTTCAGCGCCGACTATCAGGCGCCCAAAGATTTTCATCGGTGGCTTGGAACGCAGTTTCGGATCATACCGGTACGCTTCCGGTGGATCGTACTTGATGACGTGATTATCGACTACCTGAAACAAAAAGAAAACAAGATTATGACCTAAGGGTTGAATTTTAAGACATTAGTTTGAACTTAAGATCAAAGCTTGCCCCAAACTTAATTATGTGCTTAAGATATATCTTAATTTCGAACTTAAGTCTGAACTCAAATGCTATTGTAAGTTCGGACCTAAGATCGAACATCAGGTCGAATTTGCCTTCTTGCTTGTGTTCAAACTTGAATTCAAACTCAAATTACAATCGAACTTGAGTTCAGACTTAAGTTCTAACTTAAGATCACACTTAAGCACAAGACCAAGTTAGAACTGAGATTTAATCTTAAGTTCGAACTGAAAATGAATCTTAGGCACACAATGAAGTTAGGGCCAAGCTTTGACCTTAAATTCAATCAAATTTATCGAATAGTGATCTTAAGTTCAAAAGAACTTCTTAAAAAATTCGACCTTTCAGGCCAGTTTGTTTTTCATGAAAAACTATAATTTTTTTTCTTTACTTGCAGCAAAGTGGCTAAAACTTTTTTGCCATTTTTCAGCCACATGGGGTAGACGCCAATTTTCTTGGCTATAAGGCCGGTGCGACGTGATTTTTCTGTCCACTCCGTGTGAGGCTCTATCGGCTGAACCTTGAGCGGCGAGCTTTGCATTCCGAGTCCTATGGTCTGTGGTCCATACTGCGCTTCTATCATCTCTTGCACGAACTGGGTATTTTCACGAGTAAGTTCCTCTTTGTGAAGCTGCAAAGACCGTTCGGCGGTTACCGTTTTTTTTTAACGTATAACATTGCAGCGGGACGAGTCGAGTCGGCGACGTGAAAATTTATTTTTAAAATGTATTCGAACGATTTTTGTCGTACCACTCGATGCTGCTTCGGTAGCCATGGTGGATACTTCTTCTTTGGCCAAGGGTTCAACAATTTCTTTCCGCGGCTCGGCACACTGGTTATGTCTGCCCTGCAACGGAAACAAGTATCGTCCGGTAACCTGCAATCCTCTGACCGACTCGCCCAAACGCAAGTTTGCGAGCAACCACAGTGGATCTTCATTTGTTTACCTTGGTTTCAAAAAATTACCGACAATGCTGAGGCCACTGCAGGCCTTCAAAAGTGTTGTCATTGTGAAAGTTCTTCGATTAACACTTTATAAACATTGTACGGAAAGAGGAAAATTCTGCAAAAATTACTACCGAAGAGGCCACAACGAGGCTGGCTGGCGGAAAAATGGCGAACCATTGGCGCGAGAGAGAAATAACTATTGAGTTGCCTGCGTCCAGATGGCGCTCAAACTCCCTGTCAGTGCGCACGCACTTATCGTTAATGAAAACTTAACCAACGATCTTAACATTTGGAATGTAATCGTGGAACAAGTGTGGATAATTATATATAGAAATTAATTCGTTTTAAACGCTGGCACACATCGAAATTTGCCCCATGCGTTAACAAATTTTCGCCGAGACTGGTGCACGGCTTCGTGCATAACATCATCGACGCAATAAGACAAAATTTTTGTACAGTGTCGCGAGGAACGTCGCTGCTCCGATTGAGCAACCTCTCTGTTGTTCGCTATGGCAGAAAATTCAGCAGCTGAGGAGCAAATGTCACAGAGACACAAGAAGGAACGCAAGGAACTGCAAGGTACAATTTTTAAGTTGTTACCCGAGTTCGAACTCGACATAGCCTCAAAAAAACTTTACAACGCCGATTCGTCAATCTCGCGATTTTATTTTCAGCGCAAATACAAGTTCTCAAAAAGTCGATATGCAAGGGTGACAAGAAAAAGAAGAAAGAAGTAACGGAGGAGATACTCAGTTTGGAGTCCGAGATGGACAAGCGTCACGAAGAGGAATCGCTGAATTTAAAAATAACGCAGGTCACCCTGGCAGGCCCGGCGGCTGAAGAAGAGGTTCAGCCAGTCAAAGCCGAGGCTGACGCGGTTGAAGAAGAGCCCACGGAAAACGTGCCAAAAGTCTCCAAAGCTCAGAAGCGCAGGGACAAAAAGGCAAACGCGGAGAGAGAACGCAACGAAAGAATAATCGAGCAGGAAGCGTTGAACATTTTCGGCAAGAGGAATGTGGAGACACAAACCATAAGGAAAATACTCGTCAAACGCGATCTGATGATTTACGAAATTCCCAGCGACGGGCACTGGTAAGAATTGATCAAAATAAAAAAATTAATTTAAATTATTATTTATTTGATGACATTACTCATTTGCACTGAAATTACAATTGGTGAATTGAAAACACTAGGCACTTTATATTTGAATGTACACATAATGTATAACACAAATATTTTTTTGAGAAAAAAAAAATATGTGTATGTGTATATTTTATTTTTTCTTTCACATACAGTGAAAGAAAAAATGAAAAAATATACACATATATTCATTTTTTAAGTCACAATTTTTTTTGGCTCTTCAGTCTTTACAACGCTGTTACCCATCAGCTCAAGGTACTTGGTGAAATTCCTTTGAGCCTTCAAGACCTCAGAACCAGAACGTCCGTTTATCTGAGGGAGAACATGAACGATTTTCTGCCCTTCCTCTCGAACTCCGATTCCGACGAATTGTTCTCGCCGGAACAATTCGAGAACTACTGTGATAACATTGCCAGGACCAGTGCATGGGGTGGAGCTGTTGAGGTATTCGTGATATTGATAATTTATTAATGGTTTGCTCCCTTTACAAATCATTAGAATATGGTACATTACGATACTAGTGCGAAAAAACTTTTTCTGATGGGCGTGTCTCAATTATACGAGTTAAGAGAACGTAAAATGTTATTTCACAAAATGAGAAAATGGGGGTTTTAAGCACGCGCAAGTATCCGCAAAACCTCTATTTTCCCACCGAGTAAAATACTGGAACATTTCAATAGCTATATGACTTAGTACGGGAAGATAAAATATTTCTCTTTGCTATTATGTGATGGATAAACTTGGGCAAAAAAAACATCTGTACATTTTATAATGTGGTCAGTTGGACGGAACGTAATTGAAAATTTCGTTTCGATTTTTGCAGCTTCAGGTGCTCTCCCGTATCCTCCAATGCGCGATCGAAGTGATCCAAGCGACTGGTGCACCGTACCTCATAGGAACGGAATTCGCGGCGAGCAAAAAGGTCATACTGACCTATCATCGGCATATGTACGAATTGGGAGCTCATTACAATTCTGTGACGAAATTCGTCAAGGACGAAGAAAGTTAATAAAAACAAAGAAAAAACGGTCAATGAACATTTTAAGGGGCATATAAGGACTCGCTTCGATGTAACTGTTTATGTGAGAAAGCGTAATTTGCCGGTTTCCATCACGTGCAGATGGTGGGCGCGAGACCGGGGCACGGAAACTGTATAATTTTCGTACATTTACTAAGAGTGGTTAAGGGAAAAAACAAGATAATCATGTACAGGTTGTTTTTTCTTTTTCTTCATTTTATTCATTATCGAATTGAGTTTGTTGGCCATGGGCACGACGGTGGGCGGAGATTATGTTTCCACATTGTTAGGGACCGACGATTTGTCTTCCTCCGTGGCTTCTTTGTTTTTGTTTGGATCGTCCGGTTTCATCGCGGGGAAGAGCAATACTTCCTGTAAAAAATTCGTCGGGAGGAAAAATGTTTAGCATCGATCGAATGAAAATTGTGTAAATTATTTTTTTTTTCGGAAAAACTGTATTACTTACTTTAATATTGTTCGAGTCGGTAAGGAACATTGTAAGACGATCAACGCCCAATCCCCAACCAGCAGTTGGAGGCAGACCATATTCCAAAGCCGTGCAGAAGTTTTCGTCCACGAGTTGGGCCTCGTCGTCACCGGCTGCTTTGTCCTTGGCTTGCTGCTCAAATCTATTAACAAATTTCGGAAATAAAGAGAGTGAAAGATTTGACATGATTACTTCATCAATCGCAAATCACAAAAAAAAATTGAAAAATTTGATTCTGACATCACTTCCTGTTTGAAAATCTAATTTTTCGACCGAAAGTAATTTTATTTTCCGGAAATGACGTCATAGCTTAGACGTATTTTCGGTATGACGGCACTTGCAGTCGAAAAATTAGTTGTTCATTGATAACTGATAATTTCGTACATACCTTTCCCTCTGGACGATAGGATCGTTCAATTCGGTGTAAGCGTTGCAAATTTCTTTCTTCATAACGAAAAGTTCGAACCTCTCGGTCAAGCCTTTTTCGGATCGATGCCACTTTGCCAATGGAGACATGATTTGTGGATGATCAAGAATGAATGTTGGATTTACGCATTCTTCCTCGATAATGTCTCCGACCAACTAGAAAAAAAATGTACCCAAATTTGTAGATCAAAACGATATGTACATTATTTATATAACAATATTTTGCATCTACCTTTAGATTTGACGTACCTTGTCTAATAATCGAGCAGTCGTACGTGGCGCAGGACACTCGATCTCGTGTTGAACACAAATATCGCTGAGAATTTTGGCAGCTTCAGGTGTATTGAGATTGTCGGCCTCGGGTAACTTGACCTTGAGTTTCTCTTCCAAAGTCTTCATCATCGGCACCCTCCTGAACGGTGGAGTGAAGTCAATTTCAACGGCGTCACCTTCCGGTCCGTCGGGATGGTACGTAACTTTGTAAGATCCGTGAATACTCTTTACCATACCCGCGATCATGTTCTCGGTGATCGACATGAGATCGTTGTAATCGGCGTAAGCCATGTAAAACTCGCAGGTAGTGAATTCGGGATTGTGGGTCATGTCGATACCCTCGTTCCTGAATTGTCTGCCGATCTCGTAGACTCGATCTATTCCACCGACCACCAGCATCTTTGCGAGTAAAAAATAAATTAATTAAGAAAACTGTAAAAGTTAGGTCTCGAGCGCGAAGTCGATTTCGCACTCAAACATATTAATCGAAAGAAAAACGATTAAAAAAATTCCGTAAGGACGTGTAATTTTTTTTTTTTACCTTGTGGTAAAGTTCTGGGGCGATCCTCATGAAAAGGTCCATGTTAAGATCGTTATGATGAGTGATGAAAGGCTTGGCGGTCGCGCCACCCGCGATCATGTTCATCATCGGCGTCTCGATCTCCAGGAAGCCCATTTCGTCCAAAAATTTACGAACGTACGCGATTATCTTGGCGCGGATATGAAACTTTTGGCGTACTTTGTCGTTCAGAATCAGATCAAGATAACGCTGACGGAATCGCGTTTCCTGCACGGATAGAGAAATGCCTATATATAGTTTTTATAATGTATATAGTTCACATACTACGAATATAGCAGAGCTGGGCTAATTGGAATGTTACAGGATGTTACGCTAGTCACTGAACACTCGATGACTAGCGTTACATCCTGTTTTTATTAATATATGACTATCTGTCTAAACTTTTTAATAAGTATAATGTTAACGTGAATTTTTTTTTTGTTTAGTTAAAAAAACGTGAAGCGATCCTTTCCGTTTTTTTAATGAACCTAATTGCGAAAAGTACTTGGAAAAATTACTTGAGAAATACTTCAAGTACAAAAAGTACTATTATACGTCGGGGACTTGTAATATTTTGTACTTTGTACTTGAAGTATTTTTTGGTACTTTGTCCAGCTCTGATATATAGTTATCTCTATATGTAGAAATAATTTTTATAATTTGAATAATTCCTATAATCGCTCGCAACGGTCGTTGGATCATTAAGCACCTTGTCTTTCAATCCGAAATGCAGATGAGGCAGCATGTGCAAGCAAGGGCTGAGAAGTTTGATACTGCGCGGCATTATCGAGAATTCGCCCTTCCTCGTTTTTCCAGGACTTCCGACTATGCCGATAATATCGCCCCGCCGAATTTTTCCCGTATCGACGAAGAATCGTTCCTCGCTTTCGTAGCCCTTTGCGTTAGCCATCACCTGGATCTTGACGCCTTCACCGCGAAGGTCGTAGAATATGAGTTTGGCGCCGGATTCGCGTATCGCGTGAACTCGTCCCGCGACGCTGTGCACTTCGCTCGATACCTCGCCATCCTTCAAGCTTTCGCTGAACTGTTCAATAAAGTTCTCCAGGGACATGGACACATGGAACTTGTGTGGGTAGGGATGCTCGTCGCTAGCTTTGAGCTGCTGGACAGCCAGTGTACGAAGCTTAATGTATTCCTGCGAAAAAAAAATATAATTCATATAAAAAAAATTTTAATTGCAAGATTATGAGAATTTTTTTTTCTAATTACAAAGTCATGAAAAAAAATTTATAAATTGAAAAATTGTGAGTAAAGAATTAAAAACTTGCAAAATTATATAAAAATAAAAAATAGTTCAAAAATTTAACAAATTTACATTTGGACTGATTTCCTCTTCGTTGACGGTCGGCTTCTTGTCTTTGGCCACAGGCTGCGCCGCTGCGTTCGCCTCTTTCTCAGCTTTTTCCTTTTCCTTCTGTTCGGCCTTCAGTCGCCTCTTCAATTCGCTGCAACGATTAAAAAATTAGTCGACAATTGTTTTTCCTGCGGATAACATTTTTTGAAGCTCGAGAATACCCACTTTAATGAGACTCCGCTAACGGAGATACAACGTGAGTTAGGATCTCCGTTGGGAAGAGATGCTCGATAAAATGCCGGGCGAGTTGTACGAGCTACGAGTTTGGTTAGAGACGAGAGCATATTTTTCGTACATTAGCGCAAACGCATGTGGCATCGACAATGACGCGTCGCTCGTTCGAACGAACAAGAAATTTGAGCGATTTTTAGTCGAGAAGCTCGAGCTTACGTGGGAATCAAAGAAAAAGAAACCGGCTCGATATGTCAGGACGTGCACGTACGTGTGCGACGACGTGGGTGGCGTTAGGACCAAATTTCAATCGCGCGATAATATAGGTTATGATTTTTATGGTAAAGTGGATAAAAGTTTTTTTCCAACGATTCTTTTTGAAAAATTAAAGCACGCGGCTGATTATATTATCTTTTTAAACGTAATAACATAGTGTTTGCTTACTTTTTCGACAGTTTTTCACCCGCTACATCAGCCATGGTGATAAACTCTTTCTGGAAAGGATTTTCTCGGTCGCTCTGTTGGCACGCTTACGAAATCTGAAGTATCGACATGCCCATGCTCGGTGGAACATCGTTCCGTCCTTATTTACCCCCTACGTTAATAACTCATGGAATCGTTCCATTCTTTCAACCCTGTTTCTGGAATGTTAAGAAAATTTGCAATTCAACGTACCTGACTTGAAGTTTTTATTGGTACATTAAATTTAATATAAAATTGTGATGAAAACTAATGTACTGTTTCATTGAAATTAAAGTGCTTTATGAAAATTTAAGGATTTCCAACGTTTTTAATACACTGAACATTAATTTTTCATCACAACATTAAATTTAATACACCAGTTTATGCATAAAAACTTGCAGTATCTATACGTTTAAATTACGTTCAAATTTTTTTTCACTGTGTTTATGTTTTTTAGTTGTGAGAATACAAGTCTCTATAGGACATTTTTACCTTATAATTGGTTTTAAAGAATTGTACACCTCCATTAAAAAAATAAAAAATCATAAGGCGTGTAGACGTTTCGGAAGAGTAAAAAGAATACTATTGTCTTTTTTCTTGCCGACGAGGAGGGTAAGGAATAAATGTCGATTCACACGTTTAGCGTCAAATTTTGGTCAGGCAATATTTATTATCTTAAAATGACGACTGCACTCGGACAATCCTGCGTCGCAATTTTCGTTTTCTCTTTTTATTCTTCATGGTGGTACAACTTTTTATATACTACAGTGTTGACAGAAAATTCCAGATTGATCCTGAATTAAATGGATTTCTGTTTCGTCTCGGTAGGAGGCGATTTTTCCTGCAAAACATTCAATGTTACAGAAGGGTGGATAAAATTTAAATTAAAAAGAATGTATACCTCTTGATTTCCCATAATTGCGTCGGTTGCCCCGCCAACTAAAGAAGCAACGAAGGAACCAACAGTAGCACCGGTATGGACAGCCAAGTCAAAGATTTCCGACATCGACGTGGGGATGTTCATTTTCGGCATTTCCGGCCACTTGAGTTCCAGTTGATTAGCGTCACCCGGTTTCACTGCAAAACCGATTAATACACCGATAAAAATTCGCGAAGTTTCTCGAGAAACTCGGCACGATAAGTAAGTGAAAAGGATTATATTATAGGATTACTTTAGATTGGAAAGGGCGGAGGACGAACGTGCGGAGTTTTAAGTTTAGCCTATGTTAGTTCGGGGATTCCCCGGAATTTAGAACTTTGGATCGGAAGGCGCTTCTAGTTCTTTGACGCACGGACCTTCTTCTGAATAAAACATAAGTGCATTTTTTAAAAAGAAATCCGTTAAGATTTTATTGAGGGAATTGTAGGTACGAAAAAAAGAACAAAGTTTTGCTTTATTACTTTCGAGGGTAACTTACCGCCGTATACGAAATTGTAACCGATATTCGCGTAATGCTTGACTGCCGTAAAGGACTCCTGAGCCTGTTTCGGATAGCAGACGGCGGCTATCGACAGAGCACCTGTACTCGTGTAGACTAACTTTTTGAATTTCCCTCCTCTCAGACTGAATACCAATCCCGTTAAGCCGCCGATGCCCACGGCGCCCAAACGTGGCATCGTATTACTCTCTTCGCGAAGATAGTCCAACATAACTGCGATGGAAAATAATCGTTAGATCGGTCGATGAACATTTTTACTCAAAATAGTGTACATAAGTATACAAGTGTAGTCTTATTTTTGAAATTGTTTCAGAGTCTATCGTTGTAAAATTAAAAAATAGAGCACAAAGAACAACAACAATCGTTGGACAATTTTTGCTAAAAATAGTCAATAATGGTCGTCATAGTCTTATTTTTAAATGTTTCAGAGTTGGTAATTCTAAAATTAAAAAATAGTGGACAGAGATTTCTTACGCAAACTGTGCTCGTATCCTGTGCTGACTTTGGTATTAAAATTCTCCATCACGGATGAGTATTCCGACAACAAACCCTGAACACTTTTACGCACGGTGCCGAAACCTTCCTCCAGGAGCGAAGGCGGCCCAGCGTCGGCACTGGAATGAACAATTTTATCATTTGTTTATTTTAGAGCAATTTAATTTACAATACTTTTAATCTAACATTTTTTTCTACTATTTAATTTACAATACTTTTAGTCTAAAATTTTTTCTACTATTTACTATATTCTATTTTCTACTATTATTTATTTATTTTCTACTTGCCAGGGCTTTGGTTTCGAGCATGGTTCCTCGACAACGTATATAGGTAGTTCCGAGGGTCGGACGAGTTTCCTTTGCTGCGTTTCAGGACTGGCCGGAGCCGGCACAGCTTTTAACACAGGCACCGCAGCGCACAGTCCGCAGGGCACCAGGACTTTCTTTAAAACCTTCATTCATATAAACGCTCAATAATTATCATCGTTTAATAATCCTTGTTACATAATCAGACATTTTGGCAGTTCATTATATTTCGGAGCGAACAAAATTGTAGGCTCGAATAAAATATGTTTGGGCAAAAACCACAAAGCCAAGACGATAATATGATATAACATAATACAACCGATATACAATTAATACAAAATACATTGATTATATTTATCATTTTATGAGAATCGAAAGAGGCAAAGCTTGACATTTTGTTTTTTTGCGAATTGTCACGAAACTCGATTGAACATAACCTATACCTTTATTCCTTGCATCTTTTTCACGATAATCGTGTAATTCGTTTAGTAGAAATATCCGACTCTTTCGACAATTGGTAATTAAATGTGTCTCTTGTGATCGACGATTTTCATCAATTGTATTACAAAATCTTGAAACATCGTAGCAGAAGTGATTTAGTGGGGATAAAATATGAATGTGACTGAACACGGAACGATCGGAACGCGGACTGGAACCCTTTTCGCCATGGTTCGAACAAAGTTTCATTTGAGACATTTTTTTCGCCACATTAGCCTGTAACGATTTAAATTAACTTTATATCCTTTTTCCCCAACCCGATATTTACATAAGATCAATATTTTCTAAACAAGCCTACGCGCTTATTTATTATTAAAAATGGGCGTGTTATCTTTTTTTCTAAATAGGAAAAAAAATGTTCTCGTCGTTCGATAATTGATAATTATATGTATTTCTTACGATCAACAATTATCATCAATTGTACTACAAAATCTGGAAACATTGTAGCCGAAGTGGTTTAGTGTGGATAAAATATGAATATGACTGAACACGGAACGATCGGAACGCGAACTGAAACTCTTTTCGCCATGGTTCGAACAAAGTTTCATTTGAGAAATTTTTTTCGCTACGTTAACCTGTAACGATTTAGATAAACTTTATATCCATTTTCCCCAACCCGTGGCCGATATTCACATAAGATCAATGTTTTATAAACGAGCCTACGCGCTTATTTATTATTAACAATGGGCGTGTTACTTTTTTTCTGAATAGGAAAAAAAATGATCTCATCGTTCGATAATTGATAATTATATATATTTCATACGATCAACAATTATCATCAATTGTACTACAAAATTTGGAAACATTGTAGCCGAAGTGGTTTAGTGTGGATAAAATATGAATATGACTGAACACGGAACGATCGGAACGCGGACTGGACCCTTTTCGCCATCGTTCGAAGAAAGTTTCATTTCGAGAAGTTTCTGCGCTACATTGGCCAGCAACAACTTAGATAAACTTCACATCCTCCCCCCCCGGCCTCCCAACCGTGACCGATATTTCCACGCGATCAATATTTCATAAACGAGCCCGAGCCTTTATCATTGTTAACAAAAGACATTGTTATCTCATTTCGAAGAAGAAACAAAAAAATGTTCACTCAGCATTCGAGAGGTGTCGCCACGAGTCAAACTCTGGGGCAGTGTGACGACGGGGCGGTCGTCAGGAATCGATGACAACAGTAGAGGCGTCGAGTGTGGGCAGGCGCAATCGACCAACTCGAAAAGTCAAGACTGGCGTGCTCATCTTCCCTCGCAGGCACACCATTTCGTCGCATACATTGTGTGACTTTCCCACAAAGAGAGTGCGTACGTCGCGACAGTTCAGACGGACAGAGAACAAGCGTCGGGACAATCGCGAGTTCCAATTCCATAAAGAGGCCAGATAAAAAGCAAAACAATAATTGGCGCGCGCACGCGGTGTCCCCGTCTGTCACCTGCGTATGTGTTTTGCGGCCGGTCGCCTCTCGCGGTTACCTACATGCCGCTTAATTCACGCAAACCCTCGTCGAGAATAAAAATCACGCCGACGCTTCTGCGATCTTGACGCGCACGAAAGCGCGCGTGTGTGTTAGTGTCTAGAGTTTCTGGTGGCGGAGATACGCCATTCGATCGTTCCAGCAGAAGCCCGACGACCTTCACATGGGACTTGAGTAGGGGGTCGAAAATCTTGGTGTTACGAAGATCCGGAAGACACTGAAAGGGACGATTAAAATAACGGATGGCGGACCACGCGAAAATGTGAGTAATCAGCGCATACATTCTTTTTCCTTTTATAAGTTTATGCACGACTGACATTTCGTGTCGACCTTGGGCGCCACTCGATATTCGACTTTCGCCCGTCATACTCTTGTCATCCGACCCATCGTCCCATCCTAAAAACAAACAAAGTAAAAGGAACACCCAATTTTGCGAACGCGGTTGCCACCTTCAGGGAAATCCTGGAAATATCAACCGACTCGCGTTTATATTTCGGGTGTCTAGGAGAATTACGGGGAACCTGGGATTATTATTATTATTATTGTTATTATTATTTCTATTTACAGCATGTATGTTTCCACTTATTGCTCTGCTTCTATATAATATAGAAGCTTCTATATAATAGTGTCACGTAAAAATGTGTGTATCGATTTGGCCTCTAAATTGATTTAATTAAATTAAATTGATTAAGAATTTGTCAGGAAATATTTAGAAATAGAAATTGAAGAAAAAAAAATACCCATACCGAACGTTCGCTCGGTACGATCTTTTCTTTCTTCGTTTTTTTCTGTTTTTGTCTGATCTGTACCTATCGCTGTGTTTACCCACTGCGATCGCCGTCTTCGTACCTTCTTTCTCTCAACTTGATATTTCTGTGCTATTTACACGCACTCGTGTACTAAATCTACTTGGTCCCGACAGACGATTCTAGTGTATGTTCCTGGCAATCGCCCAGTAGCGGCCCGCGAGAAATTACAGAAACTAGTAGAAAGAATGAATCAATATTTAATTGATACAAAGCCTGGGTTTAAGTCGCGGCGAATGCGATACCATTCGTGTGCACGAATGGCAGAACGATGGAGATACTTCGTAGAAACAGCCAGACGGAAGGCCGGAATATTGCACCAAAAAAAGCATTCGGGACATTGCTCAGCTGCTTTGGATGTAAACCTCGTATCGCGGTAGTCGCGAGGCCCATAGGGCCACTCACCAAGGAGACGCATGTGGTAGATTGTAATCAGCGAGTAAATAAAGATTTGCGTTCCGATTGCGTAACGCAAAATATTCGGAACACGTACAGTGCTGATAGCTCTACATGGCAGCGAGGCTGGAGACAAGTATATTGGGGTTTAGTGTCCCGGTAATTTATTTACCGGGAGGTCCGGAAATGATGAACAAAAAAACAAAGCAGCTATTAAATCTATTCGAAACTGTTCTCGATAGCGTCGAGACTCCGGCGTTAGCATTTGGTCCAAAAAAAAGGTCGATTTTTTTTACGAAGGTACTTAAAGGACAACGTCGGATTTTTGTACAGTTAGTGCAAGGTGTTATCAAGTTTGAGTTTTTTATTTAATTGGAAAATATCAAATAACAATTAACAATTAAATCGAACATCGTGTCTCAAAATCTGTTCGTCCGATTGAGTTGAAATTTTGACCGATCCGTGATTATGACTTTTTCTGTCTGATGACCGAATGATTAAAAAATGTTCATTTATTTTTTAATAACAAACGATTTATCGATTTTTTATCGTTTCGACAAAAAAACTACCTTAATTGTTGGTTATTTGTTAATTGTTAATAAGTCCGTTGTCAAGTGATATTTTTTCAATAAAAAAAAATTCACCCTTCACAATATCTTTTACTAACTGTGTGTAAAAGATATTGTGAAAAGCCGAGCCTGTTCTTCTAATACCTACGTTGAAAAAAAAAACTTGAAAATCAACCTGTTTTTTTTTTTACCAAATTTGTATGCTGGTGCCTTAAAACACGTTGCATCGGAATACTCGACGACACGAACAGAACAACCGCGATGCTTTTCCGTTAGTTTCGTTAAACACCAGCTTGTTTATAGTTTTCATAAAAAAAAAACTGCAGAGCTTCGAGTGATCAATTAAATTCTGTGTCCAGGTATAGAAAAATCGTTACTTCAATCGAGCAATCCTGACAGCGCAAACTCCGATGAGCTATTTGTTAGATTACGCGAAACACAATAGGTACTTTTTGCTCGGGTCTGCGGTATTGAGTTCGGATCGAGTTCGACTCGTCCGTTCGTCCGTCCGTGTGGTCTCGAGGCGCGCGGGAGCTTCTCGTCGGAAAGACGCGACGACGCCACACGAGCTCGTGGAAATTTAGCGTGGCCGGAGATCTAGATCAAGCGGCGTTGGTAAACAAACGACTCTACAGTCGTTCCGTCTTGGAACCGCACGAAGCTAAATAAGAATAATATTGAGAGCATAATTTTTTTCCTTTTTCAAATTGAATATTAAACACGAATCGTCAGCGAAATTTTACAAGATTTCACACGCGATATTTAATCGAGACTGCCGTTTCGCCCAAAGTTGTTCCTGTACGATTTTCAATTCGACGAAAATCTCCGTCGCCACGTCTGAACGTATTTTTGTGAAAACAAACTTTTTTCAATTCGACAAATATTTCCATCGCCACGTCTAAACCTACTTTAGTGAAAACAAACTTTTTTTCAATTCGACGAATATTTCCATCGCCACCTCTAAACCTACTTTTGTGAAAACAAACTTTTTTCAATTCGACGAATATTTCCATCGCCACGTCTAAACCTACTTTTGTGAAAACAAACTTTTTTCAATTCG
>JAPYZD010002506.1:0-19679 GCA_030522725.1 Ichneumoninae sp. B BG-2022a | reverse complement strand
AAAAAAATTTTTTCCAAAAAACCATTTTTTCGAAAAAAATTGTAAGGGTACCCCCTTTGCATTTTCGGACTTTCAAAATGGCCAAAATTGTTTTTGCGATATATCGAATTTCTGCCACCGCCATTCGATTCAGAAGACCCATTTTCATAGGAAATACGGAAGACCGGCATTGTTTTCAAGTGGCATATTTACCAACCGATTTCATTAAGGAAAAAATTCTAAAAAAATTTTTTTTTAGTGGGAAGATGGGAGGTGGAATGACGGGAGCGAGAGAAGCGAAGATAGACGCGGCACGAGAGGATCGGAGAGAGCGGAGGTTGATGAGAATAATTAAGGAAATGACCTCTCGGCGAAGTTTGAATCAATTTTGCTGCAGCATCGAGACTATCGTTTGGGCAGTCGACGTTTGGTTTTTCATCCTTCGCTACTTTCTAATATCTTAAATATAAGGATCGTCAATTTTCTATCGTCTTTCTTCGAGCACGGACCCAGAAAAATAATTTATTTGACGGCCACTGTTTGTTTGGTTTAAGTAAAGTATTTATTTGATGTGAATAAATAATTATTTCATTTAAGTAACTATTTACTTAATTAAAATACATATTTATTTTAATCAAATAAATATTTTACTTAAACCAAATAAAAGATGCCCGTCAAATAAATTATTTTTCTGGATGCGTATCTTTGTTCAGTCTTCGTTCTTGAGTGCGATTACAAATGATAAGAAAAATCACTTCGAAACACGGTCTGGAGATAAAAACCGACTATTTTACGACACCATCGCGAGCGTGCGAAGCGTCGTGAGCTTCCAGATCGAGCCCGTAGACATGTAAAAATGTTTTTCTCAATAAGAAGTTAATAGCCAACGA
This sequence comes from Ichneumoninae sp. B BG-2022a, assembly GCA_030522725.1. Lineage (NCBI taxonomy): Eukaryota > Metazoa > Arthropoda > Insecta > Hymenoptera > Ichneumonidae > Ichneumoninae sp. B BG-2022a. The sequence continues at coordinate 18,810 of JAPYZD010002506.1, read as the reverse complement.
ACGCTTTTCAGTGCGTCATTATGTTCATGTTCAACCAATGAAAAACCTTTACTGCGAATTTCCGCTTCGGCGTACGAGTTATTTTCTCATTAGTTCTCAAACCAAGGGCAAATTTATACAGTCGTGGCAGTGTCTATTTAAATCTCTCACGTTAATAAGTACATCGATGCGGACGCTTATCGTATCGACCTTAGACGAATACAGGAGGCAACGAGTAATCCCAATGGTAATTGCGGTACTCTTGCCCGGCGAGAAAGTTCGAAAGCTCGAGCTCGAGCTAAGGTTGCTTTCTCAAGTTGACCGATAAAACTCGGGGATCCAATTTCCGCTCGTGCCAGAGAAAGCTGCGCGGATGGAGGGAACCAGAAGCGGCGGTAACCACCACGGGAACCGCGAACATAAGGATTCAAAGCCAGCCCCGAAAGTCGAGTCCACGGGGCTCTGCTGTTGGCGTCGGCCTTGGCTCGTCAGCTAAATCTGACCGGGGCATCGCGAGCCGGCAATCATGGTAGGAGGGCATAGACGTCGGGGATTCCCACATGAATTGGTCCGGTCGATCGATATTCATGAAATTTGTCCTCGCACGTATACCAAAGATATGAGAGAGAAAGCGAGAGTACGGTACATGACCAAGTAACTTGCAGCCGGATAACACCGACGAACAAGGTAAGTTGCAGCCGGATAACACCGGCGAACCAGGTAAGTTGCGGACGGTTCAGTCCGATTGACCAGGTAAGTTGCAGCCGGATAAGTCCGACCGACCAGGTAAGTTGGAAAATGACGACCACCTAAGTTGGAAAATGACGACCACCTGAGTTGGAAAATGACGACCGTCTAAGTTGGAAAATGACGACCACCTGAGTTGGAAAATGACGACCATCTAAGTTGGAAAATGACGACAATCTAAGTTGGAAAATGACGACCAGGTAAGTTGGAAAATGACGACCACCTAAGTTGGAAAATGACGACCACCTGAGTTGGAAAATGACGACCACCTAAGTTGGAAAATGACGACCACCTGAGTTGGAAAATGACGACCACCTAATTTGGAAAATGACGACCACCTGAGTTGGAAAATGACGACCACCTAAGTTGGAAAATGACGACCAGGTAAGTTGGAAAATGACGACCTAAGTTGGAAAATGACGACCACCTGAGTTGGAAAATGACGACCACCGAAGTTGGAAAATGACGACCAGGTAAGTTGGAAAATGACGACCACCTAAGTTGGAAAATGACGACCACCTAAGTTGGAGAATGACGACCATCTAAGTTAGAGAATGACGACCACCTAAGTTGAAATCGGTTCCTTGCTTCGATTTCCAACTTAGGTGGTGGAAAAACACTCGTTCCCCTTTGCAACCCGCGAATCAAATAGCTGCTGTAAGGATATATCCAATTCCAATGCGTAACAGCAACCGGAAAGGGAAGGTATTGTTTTGGACGGAAATGTTGGCAGATTCATGGACACATGATATCCAGAGGTATTCAAGATAGCTGATCGGGCCTAATTAGCTTGGATCGTGCCTAATTGGCCCGGGGCTTTCAACTTATCCGTTCGTGCACTGTATATCTATCTATGAATATATGAATCTGTATACAAATACGCACGACCACGTATTTTCAAAGTAGGTAGTTACAAGTTAAGTTGGAAAATCATAACCACGTAAGCTTGCCGCTGCTCAGGGTCCGTCTACCAGCTCAGTGGGTAGTTTAAGCACTCACTTCTCTTTCGCAAACTGCGAGTCAAGTCGTCGCTGCTATGAGCGTTACGAATAAAGAAAGGAAAACTTTTTTACGGGAAGGGAGAGTTGGCAGGAAGTTCGGCAGGTGGTCAGGTATCTAACATGGCCGGTCACGTCAAGTCAGGCTTGCTTCTTGAGATTTTAACTTATACGGTTGTGTACTGTACACCTATGTGCGAGTACAGTGCATGATCACGTATTGCAAAACCAGATCATTCTAATCGATCAGGGAAGTTGGATAATCACTGTCACGTAAGTTGGATGATCCAGACCACGTAAGTTGGATAATCCGGACCACGTAAGTTGGATAATCCGGACCACGTAGGTTGGACAATCCAGACCACGTAAGTTGGTTAATCCGGACCACGTAAGTTGGATAATCTGGACCACGTAAGTTGGATAATCCGGACCACGTAAGTTGGATAATCCGGACCACGTAAGTTGGATAATCCAGACCACGTATGTTGGATAATCTGGACCACGTAAGTTGGATAATCCGGACTACGTAAGTTGGATAATCCGGACCACGTAAGTTGGATAATCTCGACCACGTCAGTTGGATTAGCTAGACCACGTAAGTTGGATAATCCGGACCACGTCAGTTGAATAATCCGAACCACGGATGTTGGATAATCTGGACCACGTATGTTGGATAATTTGGACCACGTAAGTTGGATAATCACTATCATGTAAGTTGGATAATTCAGACCATGTAATTTGGATTATCCGGACTACGTAAGTTGGATAATCCGGACCACGTAAGTTGGACAGTCTGGACCACATAAGTTGGATAATCACTATTATGTAAGTTGGATAATTCGGACCATGTAAGTTGGATAATCACGACCACGTAAGTTGAATAATCACGACCACCTCAGTTGGATATTCACGATCACGTACGTTGCCGGCGGCCCTTTCGTGACGTCAGTCTACTTGCCCTTTTGTTACCTGCGAATGAAATTGCGGCTGCCACCAGTGAGTGAAGTTCATTACAGTTTGCGTTACCGACCGGGTGCACGCTGAATGAGTCGGAAATGACACCTAGTCTCAAGAATAACGGTTGGAAGCCCAGTAAAAAAAAACCCCTAAGGTATTGAATTTGAAAAGATGTTCTCTTGTTGAAGTCGGTGCAAAAATGTGCAGAGACCTTTCGAGGTCGTCATCATGGCTGTGCCTGTTAGTGCCACCTCCGACAAGCGTCACGCTAACCCGCCGCCCCGCCTCGGTCGCTCGACTATACTGCCTGGGAAAATCGTTTTCGGAAGTGGTTCCCTCGAGGAACCTTCGTGACTTCCGAGGGCGTTGAGTACGACGGGTGTTGGTTGGCAAGGGGACGATGGAAACGTCGAGGAAGCGACGTCAAGGACAAGGCCACGGTCATCTTGGAATTGAGATTCTGATGGGAAGGTTAAAGTAGAGAAGTTGATGATCCACGTCGCAGCCGTTGCCTATCCTCGATCCTCCAAGATGGGACGATCAAAAAAACATCATTAAAAAAATCGAAGGTCGTGAAGATCGTGTGAAAAATGTGCGATGAAGGGAAAATATGCTCAGATCCGAGTATAAAAAAAATTATGGGAGTTCTATTTTTTTTAATAAAAAAAAGTATCGAAGCATCTGTAAGGGTCGCGGCTGGCGAGTCGTTCTGCATCCCTCGTTATCCAGAGCAGCGGTAACAATGGGCAACAATGTTGAAGCGAGACGGGGAGGTCGGGCGAAGCTAATCGATGATCCGATTAATTTCTATATGTATCCAACTGACTTGGATCCATCGGCCACGGTAATTCGATAAAATTTCATTCGCTCCTGGGACTTTATCGAGCAGCGACATGCCCGCGTATGTATCAAGCTTTGACAGTATAGGTTTTAATCGACATGCAGCCACGGCGCGGAGGGGCCGGCGATGTACAGTTGTAGTAGGTGGGGTTTGATGAAAATTAAATCTCTGGTGGTTTGGCTCGAGCAGCCGTTGCGACCGGAAATCCCACCGAGACTCGCTCAAAATTGTCGTCTGTCCGTAGGAAAACAACAGCGAAGTTTTGCTTGCTGAAACTTTTTTTTCCGCAAGTAGCTTTTGGCCGAGGTCTTTGCGCATCAACGATTGCAGTATACAAAAGAAATAAAATAAATGAACAAAAAATTGAGGCAGTTGCGAGAGAAAGAATTATTAAGGGGTCTCCAATAAAAGGGTTCTCGTCGTTGACGACCTCGTGGAATTGGGCGAGTTAAAACTGGCGATAAACATGGTTATTTCGAGAATATGATATTAATGTGTATACATTGACATTTTTCGCTCGTTTAGCGAAAGCTTAAGGACACGGGAAAGTGGGTTAACTATGTGACCAATGTTCGCGAACAGGTAACCCCGATTTTTACGACGCTAAACAAACACGGTTTTTCCCAAATCATCAGACCAAACAGTGTTTCGTCTACAGCAAGATGAGGGTGCTTCAGGAATTACATTTTATCGGCAAAGAGCTTCCAGAATCTATACAGTGGATCGCGATGAATCGACGTACAGGGAGATTATACAATATCTATATGGTTAACGCGTACATCGGATAACGGCCGTGTTCAGTCATGCAAAACGGGATATAATCGATTAAATTCAACGTACAATTCATACGGTGATATCGTCGAGTCATAATGAAACGGGGATGATGAAGAATTATGTTTGACCCCGCCAAGTCCCGTAATACCTGGGTATTATCCGATCGGCAAAGCGGTAATTGAATAATTTCAAAAAGACAATCGTCATCCAACAATTTATAGAATCGTGTTAAGGTATCGATTCTATGACAGATCACTGACGAAAACACTCGGTCTCTATATTTGGGCTTATCACGAATTTAATTATGAGAACGAAAAAAATTTAAACGATGACTGGTAGTTCTGCCGCTTGGTACTCATTTGATGATAAAATTACAAATACTTCTCGATGGTATAAAAATCTGAAAAAAATGCATGCATAGTAAAGGTACTGAAAAGATTTATTTTTGCATAATAATAATTCCAAAATGTTATTAACAAATTAAACAAAAAATGTATTGTTTAACAAATTATCCAGCGAACTATTTTTTTTATTACGATCATGAAGTTTTGCTGATTTTTTGCTGAAAAACTTTGGCAAAATTGGTCGATCAGCAGTGTTTTAAAAAGCAAAAGGACTTTTTCGCTCAGAATTTAATAAATTCTTTGTGTAATTTATTTATATATGTTTATATAAAACCCTGACGTAAAGGCCGCATATATCCAAATACAGGAAGAGTTGTTAGTTTGCGATTGATGTGACATTCGCCACATTGACAAAAGAGCAATTTTTTGCTGAAAAATGTTGGTAGAATTGGTCGATCAGCAGTGTTTTAAAAAACAAAAAGACTTTTTCGCTCAGAATGTAATAAATTCTTTGTGTAATTTATTTATAAATGTTTCCATAAAAGTCTGATGTAAAGGCCGCATATATCCAAATACAGTAATAGTTGTTAGCCTGCGATTGGTAGGACATTCGCCACATTGACAAACGAGCAATTTTTTACTGAAAAATGATGGCCGAATTGGACGATCAGCAGTGTTTTATGAAACAAAAAAACTTTTTTAAAATATGGTGTTTACCGTTGAAAAGGGTTTTGTTTTCCTCGTGCTCTCCTCCGACAACTCCTGATTGCCTTAAAAATACCGGCCTTGCCGGTTCGACCCTGACGTAGTGGCAGTATATACCCAAATACAGTAATAGCGGTGTACACTGGTACGGTAGAAGTTGTGCTGACGGCGCCGAAGCGCAGGCTCGCTCTATCCTAACGTCGTCGACACATGGAGTAGCGTGAGCAACGGCTAACGAGAACACCCCCCAGTCGCAGCGTATAACTGTAGTTATAAAGCACTGGTATATCGATTAACACAGCCAGATGCGAACTTGACACACAGCAAGCTCGTCGAATGTTACAGGCAGACGCGGGAAGTAATATCGCAAATTTGAAGATATTTGGAGGAATTCTACCGACCGCTTATTTTGTATCGCGTAAAACCGACATTTTCGATTCGCTTCCTTTCCGGTTCGTTACGCGATCAACATTTTAACCACTTTATTGCGCGTTGCGCACAACTTCCTTAATAAAATGTATTTATTTATTTATTTATTTATTTATTTATTTATTTATTTATTTATTTATTTATTTATTTATTTATTTATTTATTTATTTACAAAACATGCCCTTACGAATTTTTACTGTTTAATTTATATATTTATCATTCGATAATATGGGAATTTATCTCCGGATTCTTCCCTTTACAAAAAGGCGCACAGTAATTTACACATGGCTTCCTAATTTGCTTACCTTCTTGCTCACATTTCCCTTCGTGAGCAAGTCTGATACCCGGTTTTGTGTTCCTCGCAAAGGTATTTTATTTTTATAAAAACAAAGTTTCTCACCCCAGGAAGGAAAAAGATTGGCGAAAAATTTGACTTTAAAATTTCTAAAAATTCGAGCTAATATGAAAATACGAGTTTCCATCTTGAGAATAATAATTTTTGATTGAGTCGGGTCTTACTGCGAGGTTGACGTGAGCGTTTTGCTCAAACCTTTCACCATGAGAAACTTCGCTAGCCGATATTCTCTTCCTCGTTGAGGAAGTTACACTCATTTTATTTTCACAAAAAAAAAATTTCCACGAGGAAGATAAAAATTGGAGAAAAATTCACTTGATAAAAATAAAAACCGTGCGACTCACGAATAATTATTTCGGATTGAATCGCGTGTTACAGCGAGGTTGAAGTGGGGCGTTACGGAATAGAGAAAGGCGCGTTATAATGAGATGAGAAAAAGGTGTAATGCGTTGTTCGCGCGAAAGCCCCGTCTTCATCTCGGAGTTTCGCTCTGGTGTGCCCGCGCGTTATTTTCCGCCCGGTATCAGGGAAAATGTTCGAATGAATACTCGAGGTGCGAGCTGACGAGGCGACCCGTTGGATTCGAAGTCGTCACGTTTAATTCAGCACAGCCTCGCCGTATCTCGGCTACAATTTCTCTCGCACCTCGTGGATACGCTTTTCAACCGTGTACCGTGTGCATGTATATAAATGTGTGTAAGCTATAGTTTGCCGTACCCGGATATTTCTCTCCTCGCGTTTCACACTGCAGAAGCCAGGCGCTGAGAGATGCTTCGCGCAGAGAAACACCTCCGTTCGCTCAAGCTAACCCTTTGTCTCAATTCTGCGGCAACCCTAGCAGCTCGCTACCCCTTCCGTTCTGTCCGAATATAAACCCTCGCCCCACTCCGTCTAATCTTATCGTTTCGCTTCAACTCTACTCTGTGTTCTTCCGTGTTTAACAAAATGCAAAAGTTCTTTGTTCTACGGCCAAGTCTACACCGTGCGATTGCAAGAGATTTGTCCACAGAAATTACTGCACGGTGAGAAAAATAAACAGGGGTGAATGAGACTTTATGTTTTTAGAGACCTTTGCAGTGACCTTCCTTGTGAGAAAGTTCCTTCAGCAATTTTTACTTTCTCCGATTTATCTTGTTTTTTTTTGTATGAAAGATTTAAGTTCTCGTAAAATGTGAAGGCGATGCTGTGAAAATGTGGCAAATTTCTCCTTTTTTGATATATTTTGATCCAAAACGTTTTGATTCGAGATTATCGAGGTACGTTTCGATTCAAATTTACGTTCCATTCAAATTTATGTTCGATTCAAATTTGCGTTCGATTCAAATTTACGATCGATTCAAATTTACGATCGATTCAAATTTACGTTCTATTCAAAGTTGCGTTCGATTCAAATTTGCGTTCGATTCAAATTTGCGTTCGATTCAAATTTGCGTTCGATTCAAATTTTACGTTCTATTCAAATTTAAGTTCTATTCAAATTTACGTTCCATTAAAATTTACGTCTGAATATGAAATTAAATTTTGAAAAATTTAACGTAGCACAATTGATTTGTCGTATAAACCGAGTGTGTTACTGGATCGAATCAGTGTTACTGAACACGTCAATTGAAATTTGGTACAATACGTGGACGGTGTATTTATTGGAGTCCATCGGCCGCCTCGAGGAGGGGCGCGTGAGATCAATCAATTGGATTCCTATCGGCGAAACCTGAATCACTTAATCAGGATAATCCGGGTCCGTGTCTAGCATACCGGTGTGATATATAAATAGCAATGTCGACATGTGCGTTAGAGCCAAAGCCGTCAGACATATATACCAAAGTATAAATGCGCTCTTCTATCAATCTATCGTGTTTAATTAACTGCGGTACAAATTAGTAGAACGCAATCTCGACACCACGTGTCGATACAAATCTATGTCCGAAATTATAAACCCGAATTACCAAAGATACATTTTTTAGCAACAACCTTTCGTTTTTCATTATCGATGTTGGTTTAAGTTCGCACTTTCTTTTTTATTTTGACAAATTAAATAATTTCAAACGAAAAATGTACCGCTTGTTAAATTGATCAATGTTTTTTATTTAATGAAAATTTCAAATGGATAATAAAAAAAATAACACTCGTTGATGTGAGCGAAAGCTCTGTAAGTGAAAACATATTTCTTCTCGAGCATTATTTTTAAAAAATCGAATTGTTTCATGAACTTGTTATTTTATTTATCACAGTAAAGTAATGGCCTGGTCAGCAGGGTTCCGATTTTGAAAAAAAAAAATTGAATCTTTGAGACTGGAGAACAACGTGGTACATTGGCCACGTGCGCTGTCTCCGCAAGAGGCAATCTACCGACTGGAGCGTAACGAAGTTTACTGAGCGAAACGAAGCGTACGAAACGAATAGAAAAGGGAAAGACTGGAAGGTGGGCGAAGGGCAAGTACGTGGTGCTGCACGAAGTCAATGAGCACTCCGTTGGATTCGATGAGTACATTCCGCCCGGACGGAACTGCCAATACTGAGCTATTAATATTTGGAATTTAAATTGCTAACGGAGACGATGAGAGCTTCGTCCTCAAATAAAATTTTTGACGATTTACAGAAAATGTATTTTTCGTTTAATCAATTGGTAGGTTCCTGCAACGCCAGCTTTATTTCTATTTAAAATAAATGTATTTCTTTTGAATAGAAAGTTTTTCACGCAAATATGCTCAACATCATTTTAGCCGCCAATTTTTTTTTCGGATCTCGTCACACTTTGTAGAAGAGTCGTATCGTTGCAGGGTAGAAACTTCGTAAACGTTGGAACCTCGCTGGGGGCCAGAAATTGTTTCGTTTGAACGATAGTTTGAAAATAGTTATTAGCTAAAGTTAGGTCGTTACCGCCCATCAAAGCTGAACCCGAGGCGTTAGCCAAATCCGCTTACTCGTTATCAATTAATATACATAATGTTGTAGACATTAAAGATTAGGTAATAGCGTTACGCTCTTGTTTCTAATCAATTGTTTGCTATGGCGTAAAATTAACCGTTTTAATATTTTCCCGTACATTGCCGCGCTTTATCATTTCAACGCCCTGTACTGTGTTTATCTATCTATCGTCTTTTCTATCCGACGCTTTTACGCGACACTCGCAATTTTATCGGAAATCACTTCAAGGAGATGGAACATTCCATGCTCTCGAGCATCGAGAACGATGTGTTATCTGTGTGCGCCCCGGGTGATTCTCTGCAATCTTCGCAATATCTCGTTGGATTTTACTTACCGGTGTTCGATGGAACTTACTAGCCATCCTCCCGCTAACGGATCGTCTGTCGCAAGTGATTTATTTTTATAGAGAACAATTTTCGCCGAGATTATATTTTTTTTCGCTTAAAGACGGGAAATTTTCCTTAGTGTGACTTGCGGTTTTAACTGGTTGAAAATTTACCGTTAAACTGTTCATTCGATAGTTTTGAACAAGAATTCTAAATAAATAGGCAATTTTTTTAAATCCACTGTAAAATCGCCCATGAAAATGTATTTATTTTTCTAAATTTTATGACCCGAAATTACCATATAAAATGTCACGCAACACATCATAAAAGTCGTGGCAAGGATCGAAAAAAGTCAATCACTTCTTTCATGCGTGAAAATTAATGTTGGACCTAAAATGCTGCTTTGCGATTTTTTTTCCTCCGTCAATTTCGAGGTAGAACATTTTGGGGGAAAAAAATTAAATATCCCAGATTCGACTTTCATGCGGTATCAAAGGATCGTCGGTTTGAAGGGATGCGGCCAAAGGGATTTTAGGGAGAAGAGATAAAAAAAATGCTGGATGATATTAAAGCCGCCGGGTACGAAGTTGGGGCCAACCATGTAGAAGTCGACTTTGCGTTGGGATGACCGCCGCGGCGTTAAATAGACGAGAAATTGGGGCAAACCGGCAAAGGGATGGGTTGTAGTACTTGCAGCAGCGGTTAAAGCCAATCATGGCAGGAATCCGCGCAAACACTCATCTCGACGATAAATTACACATTTTTATTTTCGCCCTCTCGAATATAATCGGATTATTTACCGATCATGATCATTGTATGGACTTAAATTTTTGCCATTAAATATTGGTCGGTTGGCCCTTTAAAGGTAATAACGGAGCTAGTCATTATTTGTTTGTTATAACATCGGTATAATTATGTTCTGTAAAGGAATTGTTGGTATTAACTATTGGTCAGTTAGCTCTTTAGCGGTAACAGGGAAGCCAGTATTTATTTGTTTGCTTTATCATCGTTATAAGCATGTTCTGTAAAGGTATTTTGGGCATTAAATATTGGTCAGTTAGCTCTTTAACGCTAACAGAGAAGCCAGTAATTATTTGTTTGTTATAACATCGTTATAAGCATGTTATGTACCTGCTACGAAGCCTGGTTTTGTAACCTTAATTTTATTATGTAAATGTTTATAAATAGCGTTATAAAGATGTAATGTAAACGTTACAGAGTCCAGCTACGTCATGGTAATGTAATTGCGTTACACACCATAATCATGACCGGATAGTCACGAAAATCAATAAATAATAATAATAAGATTTCGAGGATGTAAAATGGCTCGGCATGGATGAAGGTGTTTAAGTTCACTGCAGGCTCCGAACGTAGTGCCTACTTCGTTGACGCCTCTTTAAGTTTTCGCGCCGAGAGAAAAGAGTCCCTCTTTCTCTCTCTCGCCCTCGCGCATTCAAGCCTTCAAAAATCGTATAAACCTCCTGCCTCCCTTTCTCCTCCGTTTTCTCTCACCCTCTTTCGTTTTCTCGGCTCTCAAGATCAGGTTGACCCAGAAACCATTATCGTCGCTCATAAAGGGACGACGGGCGAATACACAATCGGTGGAATGAGCCTTAAAAGTTTACGCAAGCACGGTACACAACGTTTTTGCAACGAACCGGGAACAGACAGGATATTTATGAAAATCTACGAAGACCCGTCGTATTGTACCTTAATAATTGAGCAGCTCCCGTTGTTCGAAGAACAAGGTGAGACGAAACAAAAACAGGTTTTCCATATAAAAAAAAATAAAAATAAAGCGTTTTACCCTTTATTTAAAACCCATCCATACTTTTCACCATCGTTAAATCGCTATATTTTTAAATACGTTGTTGAATGTAAATAACAAAGTTTCGCAATAATTTGAGAAACAATAATGTATCGCAAAGGAGTTTCATCGGAAACAATTCCGTCATTTATTTATTTAGGCGCGAGGATTTAAAAAGTAAATTTTATAAAAGTGTTATTTATGCAATATTTTGGTGAATAATAAATAGTCCTGCGGCTTCCTCGACGAAATTTCTCTCGGAAGTATCGCCGATAAGCTAATTACGAATGACGCGAATCCAGCGAAGAGCGATTGAAAATTTAACACGTATAAAAGGGGAGAAAATTTAAGAGGAGAATGAAAATTGAATTACACAGAGAGAATTATAATGTTTTTTTTTTAATAAGCAATCGGAAAGGAGGGAGGATGATGGATAAATAGGTTGAGAGAAAAATACAGTACGTGCGAGAGGCGCGGTTGACGCAGCAAACCCTCAGACACGAAACAAATTTGGTTAATGCCGGGCAGGAGGGAAGGCTCATCGCGGCGGGATAAAAAAAAAAGATTTTTCCAACGTCCGTACCTCGTTCTCACGAGCTGCTGTTGCTCGGAGTGACGGTATATAATCTGATTAAGAACCGGGTAACCGACTTTTTTTCTCTTGAGGGGAGCAAACTTCAGCGCTGCGAGAACCGTTCGTCCAAACGCCTTCGTATTTCACCTACGGAGGCGAAAGATCGGTCGACAAACGCCCGTAACAAGCTCATCAACACGGCGAAAGGAATTATACGAAAAAATAGTTTTAATTGTAAATTGTACATAATTATGTCTTTATTATTTTTATTTATTTATTTTAACGCGATGTTTCAGATTTCAGATTTTTGTATAAAAATTATAAAACCGTAATGTCACCGCGTCGGTTACCATTAGGCTCTTGGTCAGCTCGTAGCGACGCGCGGGCGCTTATAAAATTTCCTGCGAGTGCTCCGGGGCTAAAGAAATTTCAAATAATAACGAGCAAGAAAAAAAAGAAACTATATATAATTTTTAAAAAATGATTTAAAAATGCTGAAGAACCCAGATCGATGGCCCTTTGCTAAGGTATAAAGCTAACGTATAAGGTATCAAATTAACATTGGGTATCAAATTTCGTATAAGAAGACAACTGTAAATATTAACTTTGGCAGTAAATCTCTTTTACTACTACTATTTAAAAATCGCTGTTAAAAATACGCAAAATTACTCATTTTCAATTTTGGTTATCCAAATTCTCGATAAACTTTTTTCGTTGGGCGTCGCTCCGAGACTATACTTAATGTATTTTTTCACGCTGATCACAAATCTGACACTTATTTTATTTGTAGATGAATATTTGATACGAAAAAAATGGGTCTAGAAATAAAAAGAAATCATGAAATTAAAAAAATTGAAAAAGCATAAAATTAAAACGGTTCGATCGATTTTCGTGAAATTTTAATGGGATCATCGGGTGATGATATTCCATCTGTGTACGCATTTTTAGCCCGACAGCTAAAAAATTGCGAGCGCTACAGTGCGTACAGACATTTTCGAAGAAATTAAAAATGGCGTACAAAAAAACAACTGCAAATTTTTTGACGAAAATTGTCAGAAACATTGACTATTAACCACCCAAGCTGTATGCAAAATTTCAGCCTGATCGGTGGGGGCGTCCCCGAGATATAGCCATTTGAATTTTTCGCGTCTGATTCACACGCACACATACACACATACATCCGGGCATTTTTTTAAATGTGATTTTTCGATGTTTGGAACATTCTGAACACGTTTTCATTAAAATCTCGAACATTTTCGCGGAAGAAAAAATCGATAAAAATATATTATTTTGAGCAATTGAAAACGCTCAAGTCTGTGCGTGATAATTATTAGCAGAAAAGAAGCTGTACAGTTGTGTATAGTTGTCCACCAGGATTAATATGGAGTGTTCGGATGAGTTGGGTGTGTCGGGTAACGCGGAGTTTCGGTTAATCAATCAATCGAGCTTCCGATTGCTTATTGCATCAATCTTCAGATCGCAAATTAGATGGAACTTCGGATCGTACATTAGATCGAACTTCAGATCAAACTTCAGCGAATTTGCCGCAGAGCACCCGCTCGCTGTGGAGCGAGCGCAAGTTTACATAGCGAACTACCGGCGAGATGTAACAAAGCCTCTGGCAAATTGTGGAAGCGTTCGACGTGCAAGATTCAATTTGCAGACCATTAAATCCTGTAACAATGAAGTCTCTCTGACACTTGTGCGACTAATGATCCCATCCAGAATTCGCCTGAATTCCTATTTGATTATGAAAGCGTTGAAAGGTACGTGGGAGAAAGTTTCAAGAATTCGTTTGACCTGAATAAACTGTTTTCTTAATAGGGAAAACCAGCCGTCGCCCTCGCTGACGACCCTATTGGAACTTCATGCAAAATTGATTTCGGTACGGCGAAGCGGCAGCCCACGTATCGACTAAGTTATATTACCATAGAGCCCTTCAAATGTAAACGTGACCATTGAAATTTGCATTGCCTCGGTCGGACGGATCAACGTGCTAAATCGAATACCCGAAGGTCTGCGTACACTTCGATATTTGCTTATGTGCAGATATCATAAGCTCGGCAAATTTGCTGGAAAATTGTCCGATTCGCGAAATTACGTTTGTCCACACGTCATCTACGGCGCAATCTATAATTCTGGTCGACGACGAATTCAGATCGTATAACGGTCGATGCAAGGATAGCTTTCTTTGCTTAATATTATAGAGTTATTCGTACGCGAAAATATTCTTTGAAATATAATAAATTGATGAATGTCGCCGCGCTCGACGTGCCTGCAGAAAAAGTTGTAAATTTAATGTACAATTGTGATGAAAAATTAATATACTTTTTCATTGAAGCTTAATTAAATTATATAAAATCTAAAGTATTTTTATAGTAAAATAAAAATAAGTTATTAAAAACAAAGTATTCCCAATGTTTTTAATACACTCAACGATCATTTTTCATCACAATTGGACATGAAATTTGATATAACCAGTTTTTGCATAAAAACTTCCGGTCAGATATATTAAATTCCCTGCGAATTTTTTTTTACAATCTGTGTCGCAAATGTCTTTGAAAAGTTATTGAATTATTGTAATTTCGCACAAACAGACATAAATGGGAAACTAGATTAATCTAAACTAGACATATAAAAATAGGAAATTACTGTTCTTGCATTCCAGAAGATGCAAAACGTGTTTCTAGATAATAATTCGAAGGATCATTTTTTAATTAATTTTTTATAACAAAATCATCTCTCCTATCGCGCTTTGTATGGCTCGAGAAAGTAAGCTGTGATTTACGGTTCAGTATTAAAGGTTCAAAATATACTTGAAAAAAAAAAAAAAAATCGCCGCATTTTTTCCCTGTCGGTGAATTCTCTCCGTGTCTGTCGCACTTGCTACAGAGCGACTGCGAAATTTTCTCGATTCCACACCAGCCGTGTTTGAGGTTTTCAGTGCGTCCCATCGGTTACACGTATTCTCCGCCATGGCGATGGAAAACATTGAAAAGCCTCCCCCCCCCCCCCCCCCCCCCCCCCCCCCCCCCCCCCCCCCCGCTAAACTCTCGAGAGCTCGTGAGTTATTCGCAGCCGTACAACAATCCGACTTCCAACAAAGAAGATGTGGTATGGAAGTGCCGCCAGCGAGGGCAGGGCTGCTGGTGTGCAAACGGGGTGAAACGAGCTCAACGGTTCTCTCTGATTGTGCACAACGGAATTGACATTTCATTTGCGAACGTTTGTTTGCACAACGAGCTCGTGACTTCTGTCTGTGCCACGTAACAGTCTCCGCTGCGTCGCGGTACACCGACACACCTCGCCCCCGTTAAGTTTCGCTTGCAATCACACTAGGTGAACAGACGAGGAGGAAAAAAAGAAGAACGAAAAACCAACGACCGAGACCTCGATTCTGCGATTCATTGCTTCGTGACTTTTCAGCGCGAAGCTGAAAACGACTCGGAATGAGAATGAATTTTCGAAATTGTTTCGATTTATCGAGGCGATCATCCACTAATCTCTGTTACCTATTTTTTTTTTACCCCCAACTATTTTTCATGAAATTTCGATCTTAGACAAAATTTGACTGACCCTAAAATTTTCAATCGAGTACATCCGACGAAAATCGTTCTAATTATTATTATAGTTACAATTTATTATTATTATTATTATTATTGTTATTATTATTATTATCATTATCATTGTCATTATTATTATTATTACTATTTTTATATAAAAGAATTGTTGCGCCTCTCGCTGTGGACATCCGGTTTGCGTCAATGCGCCATCTACCCACTCGCGTGGCCTGATCAAAGACCGTCGCGGGACAGAGACGGCATTCAGAGCGTTGGCTCTTCAGACATTCGTCATCTACCTCGACTGTCTCCATTGGCAAGCAGGCCTAACGCCAGTTGTTTTTATTTTATTTATTTTTATTTTATTTTTTCATCGGCTAGAGATAAAAATGTATCTGGAAATATGTACTAATGTTTGTTGATGATTGATCCAATTTTGTGCGTATCATTTCACAAGAAGGGGGAAGGTTTGCGGTTTGCTATATCGGTTAACATTATTACAATATTGGAAATTCCCGTTAGCGTCGGAACAATTCGGTTTCCACTGAGAGATCTTGTTGCCAAAAAATGATACCACGATGGTAATATATCGGTTGGCGCATAAAGGGTCGGTATAATCTCATTATGTCGGATAATGAAGAGCCACTACAATACGGGAGGTTATATAGAGTAGGATAATTTAAAGGAATATCGAACCAGTTCATGCTTCAATCGAATTAATTATATAATTCACCAGAATTGCAATTGCCGACGTTTGCGAAATCCCTTTAGTTATTTGGCGGTTTATGCATCATTTATGAATATTGAAATATAATAAATAAATTAGCATAATGAACATTCGAATTTTGTCGATGCCCCTTTGTTTTTATCTACAAAGTTGTGGGCACAGAGTGGACTAAATTCTACCGCGAAAGTTGCTGTCGAAAAAAAGTTATTAACTAAAAAAAATGTACCAACCAAGTAAAGTAAATAAATAAAATAAAATAAATATCGATGAACAAGTGTTTTTGTATGACAAACCACGTTCCGTTAGTACAGCGAGCGCATTTGCTACTCTCGTTGACAAATATTTTTTGTTACAAAAAAAAATCCTCCGTGTTTACAAATTTATTTTTTTATCGCGTACAATGGATCGGCCTCGTTTGCGGACAGCCCTTTAACCCTACGACTTTCCACTGGTGGCGGCTCGCGGTGACTTTTTTTCGTACCGTCAGCGCATAAAGGGTCCCGAAACGCTTAGGCGGGCGGAAAGACCTACAGCGGTTCGGAATGGAATTCAAAGGGCAGTAGACCAATAATTCCACCGAAAGCTTTGATGGTAACATCTACGTATAGTATGTAAATTCGTCGAACTCCGTTATCGTCGTGCTCTTTGGCAACTCGCCAAACAACCCAGCCGGCTCTCCCAATTCACGTCTTTCGGGGGGGTTAGAGAAAGCGATCGATATTTCGGTGAACCCACCCAACCCAACATGCACACACATGCACATACATGCACACGCACACACGTACGAGTTTCGAATTTTCTGAAGAGGGGGCGAACGGGGAACACCTCACGAGGTTCGTGAATATTGTCGCTTTTACGTGAATATTCGGTGAGTTGATCGACGCTGGCCTTACTCTGTAATTGCGACCTATATTATCGGCGCACACATCGTGTGTGCGGGTTCCGAGCGCGATCGTTTAGAGTTCATCCTCAAGAAGAGGCTAAACACGTATCAGTGCGAGAGAGGCAGAGTTAAAATTTTTTATACATTTTCGTCCGAAACGGTTCTGTAAAATGCAAAAGGAATTTCGGGCCGCACGGCGTTAATTAAGGAGGGAGTCTCGCTGCGCGCTGACTTCGCATAAATTCGACAACAATAAGAGAAAATTAAGTGATAGTTGATTTTTGTACTATAAAAAAAAATTACAAATCTGAAAAAATTCATACATATTCAGAAAAATAAACGAATCATTTGCATAAAAAAAAAGTTTTGTTGCCGGGTAATTTGTTAACCAATTAATTTTATGATGAATTTGTTAAAAACATTTTGCAATTATTATTATGCAAAATTAATCTTCTCAGTACCTCTTATTGTTGTCGAACTTATGCGAAGTCAGCGCGCAGCGAGACTCCCTCCTTAAATAGGCAGTGTCTATTTAGTAGTAGTAAATGTATTTATTGACAATGTATTACGTGGTACGGATGCTGATACATTTGCGCGATTATTTACATAATATAGGTATTCCTCTGCTATCACCATTGCCAACGGGCTATCGACCTAAGTCCTTCAGCCCGTGTCTATTTAATTAACGCCTATTTCTTCTTCTCAGTGCACGTCTTCCTCTTTCGCGTTCTGCCGGACCGGATGGCGTGCAGATCAGCATCCTCTTCTTCGAAGTTTCATTCCGCTTTGCCGGATGACGCTTCTTCCTGTCGAGGCTTCGCCCGATCGAAAGTAAAAAGTGACTCCGAAAAATATATATTTTTTTTAATTAAAAAAAAAAAAAATTTTAAATGAGAAAAATTCTTTCAGCGTTTAATGGCACTGCAGTTTGTGTGTAAAGAGCTTTGTTTGTAATTTACCCCCAGGACAGGTTCTTCAGCTTCTCGTTAGCGCTCTTTGTCAGTCGCTGTTACCCCCGTTTGAAACTTGCGGTCCGCCCGTTTCAATGGCGTTTTCAATTTCAAGGGTTCCTATAATCCTGTTCCTTTGGGCATATTGACAGGCTTCTTCCTTTTTCACTAAAACCGCTGCCTCGGGCTTGCGAGCCGGTTTCGCTGGCGATGGCGGCTTTGCGATGCGGGATTATGCAGGCTGCAGACTCCGCTAACGGCAACGATACTGTAACACCCACTAGAACGCTCTGGCGCCCGTGAACCTTTGGAATCCAGCCAGCGAACTTTTTTGCCGGAAGTCACAATGAAATTTTTTTTCATTATAAACAGAAAACTACAGAGGCGATGAAAAAAAGTATCGAAGCTATAACAGATCTTGAATTCGTATTTAGAGCGAAAAAATACACGGATACGCTCCAAAAAATGTGAATAAAGGATACATGAATATGCACTAAAAGATTTTTTTGAACGCTTCGAATTTTTGGGAATACATTTGTTAAATATTTAGAATTTTCAGAATTTGATTAAATGCGATGAATTTAGATATTGTAACGAATATGTAGCAGACTATTCGGTGAGGCACGCGATATTAGTTAGGTTTAACAATAGACGGTCGATCGACACAAGATCGATCGTCATGTCGGAGAGTCTGGACGAGACTTTCAAAGCGAACAGACGCGTCATATTACGTGATCGGAATAATCAAGGTTTATCGTTATTAATAAGAAACAAAAGTTTTCTTCATTACTTGTTGGACAATTATTAGTAGTAGTAAATGTATTTATTGACAATAATTACACGGTATGGATGCTGATACATTTTGACGATTACATATTACATATATGCTGCCAATTGGCCATCGACCGAAGTCCTTCAGCCACGGTTTT